>JAJTUC010000043.1:3913-169954 GCA_036971365.1 Dactylellina leptospora | reverse complement strand
ATAAAAATAAAAAATTTAATAATAAAAAATCTAAAACTTTAATTTTAAATTCCAAAAAAAAAATTAAAAAAAAATTTAATAAAAAAAATAACAATTATAATTTAAATTTTAATAATTATAAAAAAATTAAAGAAAGAAAACCTAAAAAAAAAAAAATAAAATAAAAAAATAAAAAACTAAAAAACTTAAAAAAAAATTTTAAATTTAAATAACAAAAAAAAAACTTATTTAAAAAACTTATTAATTAAATAATTTAATTTTTGATAAATATTTATAATTGGTAAATATATAACTACAAAATTAATAATATTAACATAAAAAAATTTTAAAAATATTTAGTTAATTAATATTATATATATCTTTTATATTTTTATATTTTATATTTTATATTTTAGATTTATTAGAAATTAAATTATTTAAAAATATATTTTTTATATATTAATATATATTTATAAAATAAAAGTAAAAATTACTTTTATTTAATATTTTAAAACCATTTTATTTTTTTTTAATTTATATATATTATAAAAAGGTTGTAAAGTTTATTAATATATTTTTTATTTTAATAAATAATTTATATTATTATAATTTTAAAAACTAGTTTCTCTATAATAAAATTTTATATAAATATTTTTAAAAATTTAAAAATATAAAAAATAAAATATTTTATTATAATTAATCAATATTTTAATTATAGAAATAATTAAAATTGATTTTTTAATAAAGTATTTTATTATAATTAAATATTTTTTAAAAGTATTAAAAAATTAGAAAAGTATATTAATAAAAAGTTAAAAAATATTATAAATAATTATTAATTAAATTTAAAATTAATAATATAATAATTCAATATTTATTATTTATTTTTTAAAATTTTTTTTAATTATTTAAATATTTCTTAATAATTTATGATTTTTAATTGGGAAATAAAATTAAATAAATAAAAAAATATATTAATATAAAATAAAAATATTATAAAATTTTTTTTTAAAAAATAAAAAAATTATTTAATTTTTAAATATAAAAATATTAATAATATTTTAGTTTTTTTAAAAACATACTAACAAATTTATTTTTAATTATAAAAAATAATAATAGGTTTTTTTATAATTAATTTAATCTTATTATTTAAATCTTATTTATTATTTTTAAAATAAATAATTTAACTTTTTTTAGTATTTTAACATTTTAATTTAAAAATTAATTTTCAAATTTTATCCATATTTTTTATAAATAATATTTTATTTATATTATTAAAGATAAAAAAATATTTCTAAATTAATATTCCAATATTTAATATACTATAAATATAAACAATAAAAATAAAAATATAATTATTTTAATATAAAATTTTAAACAACAAATATTTAAATTATAATAATTATTTTTCTAAATTATATATATTAAATTTAATAAATCAAAAATTTTATATTTAAAATATAAAAATATTTTTAATCATCCAATAATTATTAAAAAAAATATATAAAATATATTAAAATATTTAATAAATATAAAATATAAGTAAATAATATTATAATAATAATTTATAATTTTTATTATTACTAAAAAAACATTAAAAAACTCAAATATAAATCCAAATAACTATTAATTTAAAAACATATTAATATTAATAAAAAAAGTAAATTATAAATAAATTATAAATTTTAATAATATATTTAATTAAAATATTTTATAAAAAATATTTTAAAATAATTTTTATTTTTAATTTAAATTTTAATATAATACAATATTCCTAAATAATTAATTTATTATTTTTATTAAAATTAAATGTAATCCTTGTATTTATATATTAATTATAGAAATTTTTTTAAAATTAATATTAAAAAATATAAATATAATTTTTAATTTTTTTATTTAAAAATATTAAAATTTTATTAATTATTAATTATTAAATATTATTAAATTATTTATTATTTTTAATAATTATAAAATATTTTATTAATATTTAATAAAATTTTTATTGTATTTTATTTAGATTTAAATATATCAAAATCTTTTATTTTAATATAAATTTTATATTTATTATTATAAAAATATTAATATAATATAATTTAAAAAAACATTTTTTTGGATTGATTATAAATAATATTAATAATAATAAAATATTAAATAAAATAATAATAAATATAATTAAAAATATTAATAAATATAATTAAAAAAAAAAATAATACATATATTTTATTTAATATATATAATTTAATTTATATATTAAAACTTTATAAATAATATTAAAATAATTTTAAAAAATAATTTGGATATAAAAAAAAACTTAATTAAAACTAAATTAAATTATATTTTTTTAATAAAAATAAAATTTAAATATATTTTTAATAAAATAAATTTTTAAATTATAAAATTGTTTTTAAAAGAATTTTTTATTTATATTAATATATATTTAATTAAATTTTAAATTTAATTTTTAACAAAAACTATTTTTAGTAATCTTTAATACTTATTAATATTTAAAAAATTATAAAATAATAATATTAATAAAAAAAAAATTATTACTTTTATTTAAAATATTTTAATATAGTAAAACTTAATTATTTATATATTAAATTAAATATTTTATTTTTAAATTTATTTTTAATAATAAATTATATAATACTTTAATTTTAAAAATTTTTATATTTTAAAAATAAAATAAAATTAAATTAAATTTATAATTTTTTATTTTTAATTTTTTTTTTAATATGTAAATTTTATTTTTTATATAAAAAATAATATAATTTATTTAATTTAAAAAATTTATAATAATTTTTTTAATTATTTTAATAATATTTTAAATATTTTAAAAAATTATTACAAATTATAGAAAATTTTTTTTTTTAAAATAATTAAATTAATTTATACTAAATTACAAAAATATTATTCCAAAATATATTTTTTAAAGAATTTTCTTTATAATTTTGATGCTGATTTCCGTTTTTGCAGTTGTAATTTGGTTCCTACTTCCTCGTTCTGACATGGGGTGTCTCATATTTTCCCGCTAATGTAGGATTCACAGATCGGCTTCCAGGGACTGATTTCCGCCTATAATCACCGAACTTCCGGCCGGAATTCGTTAGCTCAGCCAGTGGTTCCAGACTCAGTGCAGGAGAAGTCGTCCCTCTTTTCAGCGATGTTCGCTCGCCCTTTTCAGCGGTCCAACCCTTCGAGAATTCCCGGAAAAAAAAATCCAACCTTCATCGCTCCCACACCTCCAACATGTCCAACAAGTACCGAAGGTTTCTAACAATAGTAACAGCTTTGGCACAGCCCGCGGAGTCGAAAACAGCAAATAAAACGGATCCTCGAAGAATATCCCTCACTACCATCTCCGATGCCTGGACATCATGAAACGTTATGGTGAGATGAGGAGGCTGTAGCGCATCAGCGCGTCCAAGTGCGCAGCGAGAGCCGGAAGGAGTTGTGAGACTCGAGGCATCTTCGGTGCTTGCGAGCATGCGCAGTCCGTATAAGAATAATATTGTTATTCTCACAAGTTCAATCGCTATCCCATCATCGCTGACCAAGAAATCAAGGAAACCGTTTTCATAACTTTTTGGCACATTGCCGAACTCCTCTCCTATTAAAATCGCGTAAGCTGCCCTCCAATACATCCCGTTCACATCTGTCTTCCATTATCATAAGATCTTCCGCTGATGCTCTCGCTTGCAACAAGTCAAAGTACGCCGACTCGAAGCCCCGCGCGAGCCCAGACACTTCATGACTTTTGAAAAGAGTGCCAAACGTGGCTGCCCGCCCATGAATTGTCCGCCATCTTACGTAACGGGCGCGAAACGGGGTTGGCATCCGAAGAGATACCTGACAACCCGAGAAATCTCACTGTTTGGCCCAATATCCACAAATACGGGCGCTAAGCGTGGTTGACCTCCTAAGAAATATTCGGCAATTTAGTAGCCTTCGTCGCCTCATGCTTACAAGTTGCCTATCATATCAACTGTGAAACAGAGCCGGCCTCCCAAGAAGACAAAGGTGAAGGCGCTTTAGTCAGCACAGCTTCCCCCTTTAATTCAACCACATTCTATTATAACTTTCGAGATTGCGCGAAATAGAACTGGTGATCCGAATTCGGTTTTTGATATCGATTTAGATTTGGATTTGAACTTGGAATTTGACCTGGAAGAATGTAGAAAATGTATTGATAAAAATTATAAAGTAGACTCCGGCAAATTTCATTAAGGCCGGAAAAAAGAGTTAACTAGGAACGCTGAGATCCGAATGTTCAAGGTCTGGGAAAGGTGGGTTCGATCCCCGATTGTACTCCGTGACCGCCCTTGTGATCTCGCATTGGGTGGTTATGGTAGCGCCTTACTCCATTACTGATTTTGTGCCTAATTTCGTAAGACAGCTTTGAATGAAGTTAAAATATGCTGACGAACTTCCTGGTGTAGGTTTAGTATGGAAAGTTGGTAGATAGATCTTGTAAAGTATCTGCATGAGGTTGATCCATAAATATTATGAGTGTTTTTGATTTGGTACCTTAAAAATATTCGAGTGTATGCGTTGGATTCCGTAAAAACGTACTTATGAGATTAACATGGGGTTTACATTATTTCATTAATAAGAAATACCTCCATTCCAATGATAATGTTCTGAACGTGAGTTTTTTCAGGTGCTTGGCATCTTCTTCGCTTTTTCACAAGTATTTTCTGATAGCAAGGCCGCGGATTCTACAGTATATCAATATGATTTTGAAAGCGGATTACAAACTTGCAGAATCTACCGGTCATAAGCCCAACGCCGACGTGGATGACCTGCTCATATTCCTTTGCTCTCTTTGGAAGGTATCAGATAAACTTTATCCGATTGGTCGTTACCGGATTCAGATCTCTCTGGCCATGTTCTTAATGTGCTGTACATCATGCAGGCTGGGTTCTTTCTTCTGGAATCCTGCCAAGAAGGAAGAAAGAAACTTTCTGAAATATAAGGATATCGACCTGTTCCTCGTCCGTCGCGATGAAGGAGACGGCACAGCACGAACCTATCTTCTGATGCTGCTATACATTCAAATCTAAAAAGGAAGTGAGGAGAAACAACCATAAATCAATCGAGTTTCTTATGCCCGGCCAAAGAATATAATACGCTGACATATTTAAGTGTGATATACATATTCCAGGACTAGTACTCGAAAACAGCGCTTTCGATAACCCTCACATCTGGACAGCCCAGGATCTGTACAAATGAACGATCCCCTTGAAAATGGACAGCATTTATTTCCGTTTCAAGAACAATATCCTCGAAACCCCTGTGTTCCGAAAGTTCAATACTACACCGCTGGACATCAAAACCTCCAGAACAGACCTGGTGATGATGAGAATGATAATAAACCAGTACCATGATCTCAAAAAAGGTACAAGTATTTTAAATCCGGTGAAGCCATATGTTTTTCGGCGTGGAACAGGAGAAGCCATAGATAATAAGGACTACCAAAAAGCATAAAACATCTATCGGATGTAAAATTCTAACTTTTGTAATCTTGAACTCAGATACGCTTAAATAGGAGAGTAAGCAAATAATTTCCGAGCCACAACGCAACCGGTCCATGGGTTACCTCAGCTCAAAGTCAAATTTCGACAATTTTTACAACTCACAATTCGCCCTGAGTATACAATCAGCATTTCTCGGACACCCACTGGATAATAAGCTCGTACAACAGGTCAGCCACATGAAATTCAGACGAGATCCAAATGCACTCAAAGCAATTAAGGGAAAGCTGAAAATGTCCCCAACAATCAAAAATAGAGAAACAGATAGATTATTTCTGTTTGTGGATCAAAACTCAGTTTGCAACTCTCAAAACTGCCAAAGGCTATAAAAACAAAAAGCACACCAAGTTAAAAAAGCTACAAAAACATTTGAAAGCCCAAAAGGGCCAGTTCAGATGAATGACTTTCCCGATTCTTTAAAAGGAACACTTCGCTTCCCTTAGAACGGAAGAAATCGATCATCAGGCTCGAGGGATACAGCCTTCGTAAGAACCCCGAGAGCTTTTCTATACAACAGAAGAAAGGGAAAAAGCCACCGAGTTCCTATTTTATAACCCAATCGAAAAGCTACGGAATTTAGCCGAAGTACAAAAGCGACGCGTAGAAACCATAGGATGGCTACGTTGACTTTCTTGTATAACCAAAGGAATGCAGGCATTTCGAAATAATACAACAAAGGATTATGTTAAAACTATATATCTCCCGTCTACCAAAAAAGTACAAAATTGCGAAACCTGGAATATTGAAGTACCACCTATGGAAAAAGTGCATAGAAAAAGCAACAAAAACCTCAAACTTTAGGCTCCCTCAACATATAATCCGTTTACAAGACTAAACCCTCAAGGAAGTTGGGAAGTCTGGGTTACGGAAACATCTTCGGAGGTGATGATCACGGTCGAAGATGAGGTGGTATACGTTTTCGGGGCCATAAAATTATTACAGTGTTCTGCGTGTTTTTACAACACACTCTGACGTAACTCCACGAGAGCACGTATTTCATAGTAAGTATAGCCGGCGACGGTATTTTAAGGTACAACATTTGTCGCGGTATAGCAATGAGATTGCCCTCATATGCCCGTACATATTCTGTAGGATGAAATTCATTCGGGAGGACTGGTTCAAATCCCATGTCGCCCGTGGCCATGGATTTACCCTATTAGCCGGGTCCGGAATGTTTCATTACTTCGAAGACGGAACAAAATAAAAAAAAAAGAGGCGGAGAGAAGAACGCAGAAAGCAAACTATATATAAAGTATATTAAGAAAACAATGAAAATTAATAATCTTAAGGTGTAGTGTCGAGATTAACTCGATGGCACCACTTTTAGGCTTTGGTCCTAAGCTGCATGTGGATTAATTATGATTATACTTGATTGGCTAACTAAACTGTTAGTTACAGTACACTCACAGTCGACACTGGTAAAGTATAATGGGGAATAGAGTGTGTAACAATAACAAGTGCTAAAGGCGTTCTTTGAGTACTGATTATATTAAATTGACCGATGAAGAAGAGTCAAAGGAGTCCGTCTTCATCAGTCCCAATGATAGTGATTATATACATAAGAAGGATACATGGAATTGGATGTGTTCGCATGTTCGCACATCACGTGATACATGTTTGCCATAGAAAAGGTTTGAGAGAGATCGCGGAATCCATTCTAACTGTAATTTATAGAGGTGCGGCAGGCTGAGCGGAATACTCTGTGTTCCTCATTCTGTGGAACCGGGGTGGGACTTGTTGGTACGTCCATTGTGCTGTCATTAGGCGTGGCCTGTGACAACAATAAATTCAGAATCTTACTATAATCGGAACATCATCCGAAAAAGGGCCAATTCAAAAATTTAAAATATCTCAATGGAACAGATCATTTATCAATTTCACAACTGTTTCAACCTCTTGAGGGAATTAGAAATCAACTTCTTAGACAATTAAGACATTCCGCTATAACTTATGGACTAAGCAGGACTTAATAACCTGTTTTCTGCATTAAAACAGCTTGCCGCCGTTTTTCACTAGCATCATCATAAACGAGGCATTGATCTAAAGATTTTCCCGAGGGGACCATTGGCATGACATGGGTTTTGCCATCAGTGATAATGTCCAGTAAAACTGGGCCTTTATAGTTCAGCATAGCTGTAAGACCGTCCTTAAGCTCGCTTGGCTTCGAGACCCGGATACCTTTCATGCCCATGGCATCTGCAAGTTTGACGAAATCAGGATTTCCTTGGTGGCAAAGACTTCGTCTCGTTAGATTCAGTCAGAATGGGTATCTTTGTCGCAACTTACATATATCTATCTTGGTAGAAAAGGGACTGCAATTGTGTTATCATTCCTTGTTCTCCGTTATTGATGACGATGACTTTTATGGCAATATTATAATGCGCTGCTGTTTTGAGTTCCATCAAACTCATTTGCAGACTGGCGTCTCCGTCGATGTCGATAACGATCGATTTCGGTTTTGCTATCTTTGCGCCGATGGCCGCAGGCAAGCCGTAGCCCATCGTGCCTAGCCCACCTGAAGTAATCATGGTTCGAGGGTGCCTCCACCGGTAGTGTTGCGCCGCCCACATTTGGTGTTGTCCGACCCCGGTCGTGATAATAACGTCTTCCTTGAATGGGGCGGTGAGATTGGACAGCTCTTCTATTACTAGCTGGGGGCTCACCAAACCGCTCGACGGGTTTCTGTTGTATTCATCTATCGGATATCGCTTCTTCCAGGCTGCGATCTGGCCGAACCATTCTGTTCGGGACTTCACCTCGGCAACGTGAGGCAGAAGTATTTCCAGATTGTCTACATATTTATAAACAATTCAAAATCCACTATAATTCATTTTACAAAAGATGCCCATTTCGAAGTCTCTCATCTCTCAAACATGGTTAGATATAAGATTATTTTGCGGGTTCATTTTTCAAACACTCAATACGATGTAGTTAATTACCCCACTTACGCGAGAGAGCTCCTCTCCAGACGACCTATTTTTTCTAATACCACAAGTTCAAACAATTATGCATTACTTCCTAAATTGAAGGTCGTTCGTTCGATGTACTGATAGTCTGCCATATAGACATCTGAAGGGCAATACTCCACGGATACTATATATGCCATCGGGCCAGTTGATGTCCCAGATGAGCCTTTCGCCGCCTCAAATCAGCTATTAAGGATCGATAAAAGGGGCACGTACTGCTCAATATTATGGCGTGAATCATCAAAAGCTAGGGAGGTCCAGCAGGCGCAATCAAAGCACTTTGGCTAATAGTGTTGTATCAACCATCGTTGGAGGAACTTAAATTCTATACCTAAGGATTCTTGGGCCATTGTGGAACCCTCAACTGAGTATAAAGTAGGTATCCAAGAGAGATAAAATACGGATAGAAAGTAAGAGAAACAAGGCTGCATTCAATTTCGGCACTAATGCGGGGAATTTCAAATGCACTTTCAGTCTGACACAACCCCCCCCTTTGGAAATAAACCTCATCGGACATCAATCGGTCAGATAATGGTCATATCGCTTTTCATGCAAGGGAACATATCAATTTCTTTTTGACATCGGTATATGTCACAACAATTTTAGTTTTGGAGATTGTAACCAGAGTTTATGGTTGATAGGTTGACATGTTAAATAGCCTATTAGTAAAGGTTCTATTTCCAGTGCTTGTCCAATAAGTCACCAGCAAAATAAAGGTCATCAACAGCTCGCTCAACCTTTCCGTACGTGGTTCCATAATTGCATAGACACAAAGCTATAATGATAACGATAACTCAACCGGAACTGCTACAGTAAAGAACTTTCACAAGGGCGGCCCATCACTAAACCCCATCGCATGCAAATAATCGAAAATACCGTCGACACAAAACTCAACGGAATAAAACACAAATGCCAAAATCGAAGCGTTTTCCGCAAGTTTCGTGGTATATACAGTATGTCCTTCCTCATTGCAGTTGTAGCATACAATGGTGTTGGATTTTCGTGGTTTGGTGGGATTTTTGTGTTGGTTCTTCATCGTTCCTAGTTCCATAGGTGCAGGGCCGTAAGTTTCTTTAGGAACGTATCTTCCTCCTTCTTTCTTCCATTGATTTTTTGGTCGTTCTTGGTTTTTTCCTTTGTGTCCTTGGTTATTCTTGTAGGGGGTGTATGTGGTGCGTGTTTTGGATGAATTGGCTTTGTGATTTTGATAATGAGCGTCGTCTAACTCAATAATGAGGTGTTGGATTTTTCGGTATGTTAGGTTTTTATTGATAGTGGTGAGTTCAACGACTTTGTCTCGCCACTGGGGCTTGAGTCGTTCTTTTGCGTGGTGCAATAGTTGTTCTTGGTTATAGTCCGTGAGGACCGCATACTGGTCAAACTGTTGGAAGAAACTTCGTGCAGATCCTTTCTGCGTGAGGGCATGTAGTTTCCTCAGGGCATCTTCTGCCTTATTTTTGTATCCGCAGGTTTGTCGTAGAAACTCGCTAAAGGCGGTGAAACTGGTAAGGGTTCGTGTGATTTCTGGCATTGTGTTCATTCGATATTCTGGGGGGGTGTCGTCGTATTTGTCTCTGTAAGCGTTGTAGGTATGAAAGAGGGTTCCTTCGAGGAACATAGCCGCGAAGCGGGCCTTGTCCTCTCCGTTGGTGAATTGGTCGCGTCGAAAATAGAATACATCTTTGAGTTGTCGAAGAAATTGATCAAGTTTCTCCGGTGATCCTCCAAATTTGATAGGATCGGGGACTTTGATATTTTTGGAGTTTCCAGCTCTAGATGAGTTAGTATTTGGGGTAGGGTTGTTACCACTGTTGCTTCCGTGGTCGCTTGGATCCTCGTCAGGGTCCTCTGGGTCGCGCATTGGTTCTTTGCCTCTCCTTGGGGCGTAGCGGGATTCGTTTAATCCCGTTGTTCTTTGGTTACCTTGGAAATTTTGGTTTCCTTCGTAAATTCCGCTAGGGCCCGCATATCCAGTGTCTCCTGGTACTTCAGTCGGGTGCTCCTGCATTGGGACGTCGTGATATTCTTGTTCAGTTTCAAGATAGGTGGCCATGTCTCTTAGTATGTTAGTTGCAACTTCTAGGTTCTGTGATTGTCTAGCTAGATTAACTGGTTCAATTTCTGATAAGTCGTCTTGATAACTTATCGTAGGGGAAGGGGGTCTGGTCTGGACTTGTGTTCCAGCGTGGGTATATAGGATATCGTTGATAAAAAGGAAGTTTTCTTCTTTAAGAGGTTCTGTGGTTAGTTCAAGTTCAGGTAGGAGTGGTACTTCCCCTTTCTTCTTTCGATAGTATCCTAATGTTTGCGTAGTAGAGTGGACGTAGTCAATAGATGAGTCAACTTTTGGTAGGTTAAAGTCTGCCTCGCAGAGGTAAGCAGATTCTTCGTCGACTTCTGTCTCGTAGTCCGATGCGTCTCCTAACTCCTGGTGTTCGGGGACGGTTGCGTGATAGATGGTGTCTAAGGGGGGCAGGTCGATATGCATATACCTCTTCTTCGATCTGAGTGGGATCGGTCAAAGTGTTACACCTTGCCCCAATACGTCTGGGCAAGCTTGTACCTCTTTGTACTTACTGGGCTCTCACTCTAAGATACCTATTATTCTCAGAAGGAAGAAGTATGCAATCGCAGGTAAAGTAAAGCGGGAATAGAGCGTGTAATAATAACAAGTGCTAAAGGCGTTCTTTGAGTACTGATTATATTTGAGTTGACCGATGAAGAACAAGGCCTCTTCATCAGTCCTAACGATAGTCTTATATACATAATGATATTTCATACAAATGGTGGTGTTCGCATGTTCGCATCTCAGATGTTAGCATGTTCGCACGTCACGTGATACATGTTGGTCGCAGAACAGGGTTCAGAAAGAGTTAGTCAAATTCGCAAACATAAATAATAGGAGATATTTAAAAGCAAGGAATTTAACCTAGCGGGTCATGTTATGGGACAACACGCAACTGTGTTTATGTCTACGAAGAGACCGAGCTGACACCAACTGGACTTATGGCGACCCAGTCGTCACCGATGAAGATACAAGACCATCTTCATCTGTCCATAATCTAAAGTTATGTATGAAAGTGCGGCAACGTGGAGCTGAGAACGATGTAGCGTAGAACGAGGTACAGGTATTTGTGCTGTCCAGACCTTAGATCTGTGACAAAAAATAATAATGAAAAATAATAATAAATTAAAATTATAATAACTAAATTGGTGTGGTTGAAATTCAATCTAAAAGCAATTAAATTTCCAAAAAAACAAAAATTCTATGAAGATAGCCATCAAGCCTAACTCTAGAATTTGGGTAGGACAACCCTAGGGTTACCAAGCTGTGGTGGTAATCCAGCTGTGGTGTAGTGGTGGTGGTGGTGGTGGTGATGCCGCTTGGTGGGACGTGGGGTCGCATCGGTGTCGGTCGCGTCCATTGCGATTTTTTCGGTAGTACCGATATGTGGGTTAATTTGGTCTGAATTCTCGAAGTCAGAAAAGGGCTGTGAAGTTGATTGTGGTTGATTCGAAGATTACAAGTTGATGTGGTGTATGAGGTGGTGTAGCACATTTAGAGGGCTTGATTGTTTAAGACTGGGCTGATAGTCCTTGCCGACCATTGTCATCGCAACATCCGCAACAAATTCAACTTTTCGGGTCTTGGAAGTTTGTCATAGGGAACCATCAAGCGTGATGACAGACGGATCTTCTCCTGCTTCAAGATTGGTAAAGCCTAGGAGCTGCAAGAGTTGAAATTTCTAGTACAGATATTGCGCTGGGTTCGTTTTCATATCTCGTTAACGTATTGCGATGGGAGGGAAGTGAGACAGACGCCTCAGGTGAGACACCACAAAAGCAATATAATGCGATACCACAACAACACTAATTACTATTATTTTAGGCGCCTAAATAATTCCGAACTCACAGGGTTCCAGGATAAGCTCGTCAAAATCTTCATATAGCCTTCCTTAGTAGTTATAAGCGATATAAATCGATACAAATGCGGAAGTCATATAATCAAGTGCTATATAGAGAACTAGAAAAAGTTATGGTCACCTTGAGGAAGAGAGATGGGGGGCTTCTGTAACTGGACACTGCAGCCTTGCGTAGCTAATGTCCTCCTGAAGAAGAAATAAATATTTCAATCTTGCGACGGTAACATTAGAGCAAGATCTTTAACATTTGACAATCAATGCCGGAATCGCATACCGTTTTTTAAGCTTCTAATCAACAGTAGCTTCTATAAGTAAGCCACTACAATCCGCTTACGATTGTTCTTCATTTCTGACTACTTTGCCGTCTTGTACGATTTTAAGAAATTTTTCGAGAATAACTCAGATCTTCGAGTACTGGACCTTTGAAAAGGTTGAAATGAGTTCCAACATCGATATTTTAGAAGCAGCATCCGAGATCTCAACAGTTTTGGGTAAAATGGGTGTTAAACATGCTATAATTGGAGGCGCGGCTGGAACTATTTTAGGCTCTGATAGAGTCACTCATGTTAGTATTAATTCGTCTCTGACTCTACGCAACTCGTTTCGTAAGTGAAAGGGTTCTAACTCTTATCAAAATAGGATGTTGATGTTTTGGTTGACGCTCCTGGCTTGCAAACACGTGAGGCTGTCCTTAATAGCAGTAGCAAGTTCGTTCAGAGGGCAGATATGAGCTTGGATTATACGGGCGTGAGTAGCTTCAGGGAGATCTGACGAAACAACGTTTGATATGCCGTTAATTAACAATATTTGATGTGTACAGGAAATGGGAACTCCTATAAAAATTGAGCTTTTACAACACGGGCAAGGGGCAACTCTTAAAATGCCGGATTTATCCACATCTCCACTTTTGACGATCGACAACAGTAAGCGACCTAAGACATTGATTCTTGATTAAACAAAGCTAAGCCTTGAAGTGCCCGTTATCCATCCATCCATGCTAGTTTACATGAAAATCCGGCGATGGAGTTGGATGTCTGAATCTGATCGAAAAGCATCTCAACTCAAAGCAAAGAATGATGAGGATGATATTGTATTCTTGCTCCAGTGGCTTGTTGACCAGGGGCAAAGAATAACTTTTGAAGGAGTTGAAGAAGACCGACGTGAAAAATATTTTGAGGGGCTCAGAAAGTTAAGGGCTAAAAGACAAGAAGCTAACGAGCTTCTAAAGATCGTTCTGGATTAAGGGAGAGAGAGGAGCCTCGTGAAAACGGACTACATTCTATGTAATCAGTGATAAGTTACTAATAAAAAGGCACAGCCAAAAGAAAAAGAATATGTCTAATACCTCTAATCTATAGATCCCGATAAGAGAAATTTGATTATTTTTTGTCGATAGACTTCTTCACCCTTAGCCACTTCCCACTTCTCGATCTCTTCGCGTGCGGCAGTCTGTTGAGCCTGGAAATCCTCCTCCGGTTCATTTTGCTCTTCGGGGACCCATATCTTACCGCCTACATTGGGAATTTTGTAGACTGCTGTTATAAGAAGAGCTAGAAGAGCACGCTCTGCTGGTATTCTATTTACTGAAGTCGGAGAGTAATCTTCCATACATTTTACTAGGGAGATGCAGTACTGGTGGAGCGTTGGCTGTAGTACCTTGCGGTTGGGATCGAAGGGCGATCGAACTAGCTCGGTATCATAGGCTGAGAGATGGACCAACGATTGCGGAAGTAAATGCATACGAGTAGGCCAACGTGCATTATCGATATCACTAACAAGATGGTATCCACTGATGCCAAGTATTCCTTTCGCTTTTGCTGCCAAGGGCGGGTCTATGATCTTGAAGTCTGTGTGATTTGTTAGGAGATCCACAGCTTCTTCAAGGTGCGAGTCCTCAATAGCGAAGTCAAAAACCTGTATTACCCTTAGTTGAAGTTTATCAAACTGAAAGTCGTGGTGACGTAATTTGGTATAACTTACACGTATGACTGTTGGATAGCCCCTGGACACGAGAGCCTGGTCACCCCATATGATAGGGTTTATAGCATGATTGAGGAGCAAGTTTATTGCTTGAGCGTAACTTTTCATTAATAAGGGAGTCATGTTAATCGTAGGTTAAGGCTGATCAGGATGACATTTTCTGGTATGGAGGCTAAGTCATGATACGTGTTCAGTTATTCAAATATTCAAAAGGTCAAGGTCGTGGGCAACACATTATACCACGTGATACAACAGAGAGAACGACACGACCATAGCATACATAGCAATATCAAAAGGGATGATTATGACTCAGCGTGCCTTTCTCCTCGACAAATTTATTTTTGTCCTAGCCTAGCGCTCCCTCCGCTCAAAACCTCAAGCGTTAAAGAGTTAGCAAATGGTGTGGAGACATAAGCTTCCCTTGATTCCAGACTAGAAGCTAGAGCTATTTCGTAAAGGTCCCGCTCGCCTCCGGCGAATGCTGTCTGTTACTCCTAGTGTATTTTCGCAGACCTACATCACGAAAATACCACCCGAAGGAACTTCATACATTATTACTATAGTGGGCTAAGCCGAGCCACATGAGCGCCCTCCAGAGGATCCAAAATGGTCTGCGTGACGAGGCCGCGAGACTGTAGCAGTGAGAGATTATTTATATCTAAGAATTTGGGAGTTTCTTTTAGGCACTCATGATGTCTTTTGAGCCACCTGCCTTTTTTAATTTCAGCCCTTAACGAGTTCGTTTGCGATTCATTTATTTCTTGGCGTAAAATCTGTTGTGAATGTTATAGCTAACAAAACTTCTTACTATAACTGACACTTGTTAGGCAATTTTTGCTACCTCATCTTTGAACAACCTGCCCCTTTTAGTCACTGCTTATATGAGTTACCGCCCAATTCGGACCTTCCAAAAGTATTCTGTATCAACAAGTTTGGCTAACTTTTTGCTCCTTAACACAGAGTTTGTTCATAGAACTTGTTGCCAACACTTCTGATTTAGATGTAGGTACGCGATTGAAAGAAGCTGTGTCAAATTTAGTAGGAAAGTAACAATATATTCCAGGTAATAGCTTAATAGATACGCAGACGATGAACTAAGAAAAGGGCATAGTAGAGTAGCTGCCTAAAATTGGCAGGTTATTCAAAATTTTACCTTTAAATGGACTTGTTAGCGAATGACAAACTGTGGTGTGACAATTGTCAATGTAATAGGTTGCAATTCGCTAATCACTTCACCCATGGTTGGTTCTCCAAGGCCATTATATACAATTCCGTCTAAGACAATGACCGTAAGACTTTTACGGTGAGCTCATACCATATCCTGTACCAGAGCTCGCTGCCCGGAGGTCTTACTTGGTTGCCAGTAATCACGTGCCTTAGCTGGGCCAGCCACATCAGCCACCCAAGTGGCTGTCGGTTTGCTCTATGCTTGTTTGCTTTCACAACAATCAGGCAAAATAACATGTTGTAAACCAAACAAATTCTTGCAACATATACGCAAGCCGGCTTGTGCTAGTTAACAGTTCGTGCACACATCTATTGGTGAGAAACAAATTAGATGGTTGATTGCAACTTCTACCTCGCAGTTTATCTAGACCAGAAGAAACCTCTTTTTAGAGTAGCTTTCCTATTTACAGCATATAACCTCATTGAATTGTATAACAAATGCCAGAATCTCAGTAGCAGATGTTTTGACACTGCTTTCGGGTGCTTGATTTTCAGCCGTTCAAAATACTCAGCCATTTGGATCACTTAGATTATACTCACTTTCGAGCATTGTCAGAATAGAAGTGGATGAGTTACTGAATGTTCATGTTAGCTTGAAATCATTATTTTCAACTATTACTTTATTTAGAGATTACCAAATGGGCCCCTGTCGGAACCGCATTGACCGCCAAGCAATTCAAAAAATTAATATAAAATTGGATATTCAATATTTTTAATTTATTTCTTCATATTGTATTTTATTTTGTCTTTTCCTATTATATATTTTATTTTATTTGGTTTCCCATGTTGAGTTATCAAAATATTTTTTTGTTGGGGTATGTCCCGATTGGGAATTTGAGCCCAAAGCCAACCTCTAAATTAGTGTGGAGTGTACCTGTGGATGAAACAGTACACTTGTATAGGAGACCCCTAGCAGAGATGGTAACAAAAGATTAATTAGATTATTTGATAGATTATCAGTGCTGCAGGAATCTGGACCTGTAGGTATCGGCACCAAAATACTTAGTATTGAGAAATTTGCAGCTGAGCATGGGAAACCACTAGGTAGAGGGTCTACCATATCTTCACACGGATATGCGCTCACTTTTAGCGCTAGGAGATCAGCAAATGGTTAGACATTATTTTGGATGAAGAGCATCACTAGATCACAAAGAAGTGGTAGAGTAAGATCCTGAGCAAGCTCCACAGGGATGCACCGAGACTCAAGAACTTATATACGGTACTGGAGAAAAGCGATAAAGGTCCGCAGGATGGTCGCGTAAGATATCTTATGACTGTGGAAGAGAGGAAGCGGAGTAGAATCAATTCACTCTCTTCCGAGCTTTGGGATGAGTTTATTTGATCTCTTGCATTGTAGCTATTGTGTTCGATTCTCCCATCATCAGGTATATATCCTCTACGATCGTTTGATATACTAAAGCAGATCGAAGAGTTTTAACGGACTAACCGAACTTTGAATTGGAGGTAAAAAGCATCCACAAATTACTTCCTGAAACCCTTATAATATGATTTTGAATCCGCTATAATTGTTTTGAAAGACTACTGCTGCTCTACTCCACGAGATTTTCTAATCGAGAAACACCTTTAATAGCCATTCCTCGGACTATTCGATGCGAGCGTATACGTACTATTTAAGGAAGCAGTCCGAACTGGGAGGTAAGTGACGCAGGTTTGACATATCGTAGTATGGATCAAAGAAGCTGCAAATACTGGCTTGTAAAATACGTCGATTTGCGGTATAGGCGTTCCGCTTTCAGGCGCTATCTCCCGCGCGAGCATGCTTTCTTCGGGGAGTTTTTCTCTTAGAAATTCCGATATACCATTAGATCTTCAAATCTATCTTCTCGGATCTAAATAACAGGCTAGTAACCTGATAGAAGACTTTGAGCAATTTTTCGTTATAATACTGGATGATGTAAGGTTATCTCGTTTTCGGTTGGATAACATGCTGTTTGCATTTGCGAACTCGGTTAAGGCTGGCGGCCGCCAATTACCATGGTGACCGTCAGTGATATTACATTCTCAGCCTGCAATTATAGTTGGCTTATCATTCTTTAGCATGGAATTTTGATTCATAGTTGGGAAAGCGGTTTGGAGCCTTAAACGAGATGTGGATGAGATATGTTCGGATTACTATGAGCAACAAGGCAGGATTGGTGTCAGACTAGTTGCTCCTAACCGGGGTTTCAATAACTTCCGCACCTCTTAGCATGTTCAGATGGGTTTTATTATTAGGATGATGTTTCACCACATAACTAGTAAATTATATATATATATATCCAACATATAATGTCATATGGCAAAATCACATTTCAGGTAGTATATAAGATGGTTGGGACCAACGCATGGTTCATCAAGGTGAACATAGACGACATTCCTCTTAATCCGAGCTGCAGAACCCACGAATTCAAAAATCCTGACATTGAATCTCGAGTATTCTCTGCCACTCTTCAGAATAAGAACCAGATCAACCATACTTATAGTTTTCATGGAGACTCCGTCTTGCGGGCATTGACAACAACACTACTGTACAAGAGGTTTCCGGATTTAACCACTAAGGAGTTAGCTGTAAGCTTCCTTTGTCAACGATTCTGAAATTAACACTAATTAAAAAATAATAAATATAGCTTTTGAAAGACGCGCTCATTAGTAATCATTTTTACGGAAATTTATGTCGGAGACTAGGTTTACATCTCAAGATAACCTCAAAGGCTGTAAAAATGTTACCAGATAGCAGCAAATTCTACGCAGATTTGTTTGAAGGATATTATTTCGGCATATATGAAGATTGCGGTCGCAATTTGCAATCTATGCAACGGCCATTTAACAGGCTAGTGGAGCCGTACCTAGAAAAATACTCCGATCACATCGTAAGTTATCAACTCTTTCTGCTTCGTGTATCAATAGCTATATTAATCAGAACAATTCAAGAAATCCACCCTAAGCAAATCAGTGCAACCAAATAATAAATCACGAAGATCAACTGCCACAAAGAATAATATAGCTACCACCGCCATCGAGACGGAAGAAAATGCGATCCAATCTTTTCACACATTACTTTGTCAGCAAGGTATGTCATTACCTCTTTATGAAATGATAAAGAGACAGTCTGGAGAAGGGCTATTCTGGAAAATGAGCACTTCCTTAGGGTGCATAAAATTATTCTCAGCTTGGGCAAAAACTAAAAAACTGGCCAAGAGAGATGTTGCTCTTAAAGCTCTGCAGCATTTAAAACTCCTCAAGGGCAGGAATCAATAGAATCATGATGCGAAAATGTACCATAACCAAATACAACGGATCGAATGAATCAGAAGAGCCAATCTACATATATACATGAATACATTAAATATATGTAACATATAGATTCGGGCCCGAACTAGCCTTGTAACTTCGACGCGTTCTCCCAAGCAGTATTTAAGAGTGGTTTCCATTTTCGTCCTTAAGTGGATGCTTCTAGCGATATTATATTGGCTTGACGGTCAACAGTTGACGCAGTGAGTGCAAAATTTACTAATAAGCTTTTTGCTTTCACACTGGGTATAGTGTGTACTAGATAAATAGAACTCAAGCGTACGCATATTTATTAACCCAAAACATAACAGATCTCGGGATTCTGGTCTTCTGGTCTTATTCTATATCCATACGATTCTCTTGTGGCCGTGATGCTAGGGTTATCAGTAATCAATTATCGAGCGACACTTTCCACCTTATCCGTATACCTGTACAGGCATTTTTCTATACAGGCGATAAAAAAAGGGAGGGCCTTAACTAAGGCCGCGAGACCAACTAAGGCCCTTAAACTCGTAATCAATTATAACAACTTTTTCAAACCTCGCCCCTAACACACTTACAATATTAATAGAAAAATTATGATGTGAATTGTTGCGAAACTAAACGAATTTGGTAGAATTATAACGGATCCGGTGTATACAAATCAATGCCTTCCGTCTGTCCCCGTAATAATTACTTTTGGTTGCCGTGTCTGGCTGACCAGCCAAGCCCTTGCATGAAGTCCCTGGCTGAGGTTGTCAGAATTCCATCATGAACCACGAAGCGGATGATTATATCTTCCATTGAGGAGACGGCTTTGAATTGCTTGTCAATTGTGAGTAATGCCTGCTCTCGGATTGATTCTTCTGTTTCTCTGAAAATAGTGGAATTTTTGTGGTGAACAAGGGTTTCCAATGTCGATAAGCTGGAACACTTGTCTTGGAGGAGCTTCAAAATTTGCAAACTGTCGTCCGTGAGGTTGATTTTTCCCGTTCGACTATCCATAACTTCCGCGACCGGGAAGCTGATATATATGTAAGATAGTGAAGCTGCATTCGCAGGCCCAATGCAGCCCAAAAAGGATCGCAGAAGGTCGGCTTCGTACCCCGTGACGTCTACGAAGTGAAATTGATTCATTCCATAGAGTATTGCGCTAGCCTCACCGTAAACCTGTCGGTTGGTATACAGCAATGAAAGCCACTGAGTTGGTCTGCCGGGCGCAAATGTCTTTACTCGGAAACCTAGCTCTCGAAAAAGATAGAGTGGATGTGGTAGAACGAGCATTCTTTTGTAAATGTTGTTACGAATCTCCTGAGGTAGATCTAAAAAGCTGACCATAACTAACTTTGCTAGTTTTAGGGGATCGAAAGGTATCGCCGAAGTCCAAGCAATCTTTTTATTAGAATCTGGGATGATCCGAGATTGGCGATGCGGGGAGTATGGTGGCATGAGTGAAGGGTCCTTTGGTTTTGATAGTTGAAGGATGTGCGGAGATTCGCCTCAACAGAAAATTCTAGGTGGCGCTTAGCGGTCAGGCTGGATTTCCTGATCCGAACGCTTCCGATGGAACAAACTCACCAAGGCTTAATCAAGTTTAGTGCAACACGGCATGCTCTTTCTTGGCGGCTGCATGAGGGGATTCTGGCGAGGTAAGATACCTCCGGTAGTACACTTAACCACGTTTCTTCCGGTTTAGTAGAATAACTAGAGACACCACTACTACTCAGGCGCACCGAAATCTTCTCATAACGATGATATCTTCCTCATCCACGCATAGTGAAAGCTTCCGGCACAGACTGGCTATACGGCTAAATCGGTTTCGCCGTCCGTTCCAGCATCATACGGACAATGCTGATATCCAATCGCCCCTGAGGGCTGGTGTAACTCCAAAAACTGCATACAAGTAGGTCTCCTTCTCTAGTAGTGCTCAGTGACTCTTACCAATTAGGTGAGCAGTGCCAACTCGCAACTGTCTAGCCAAGCGGGCGACACGTCTACGGAATTGGCTACTACTGGAGACGGCGATTCTCATACTATAGTAGATGCGAGCGCTCGTCATGCAAGCTACCTCGAAGAAAACTCCACAGATCTGTTGAATCTTGATGACGACCTCAGCAGTGTGATAGTTTCCCCCGATCTCTGGAGCGCAGCCTATCGTGAAGCAATTCAGAGTTTTGGTGAGGAATTGGACGTGGCTATTCTCATGGCAAGCAATGCTGCGCAGCTATTCAGCGAATTAGAGAAGATCGATAAAGAGGCGACTCAGGAATCGGCCTTCTTGCGTGGCGTAGCATATTTACGCTCTATACAAGTACCACTTGAGAATTTCAAATTAGCGTTAGACTTAGCGAGTCCGCTGAGCAGTTTGGATCCAACGGCGGCGACCGCTTTTGGTGTGATCAGAAGTGTAACAGCGGTAAGCTTTTGTGATCAAATTATGACTAACGCCTATGGAGATAATTATATTGAGATTGACTTGTCTGAACACAGATCGCCATAAGCTTTGCTACCGCTGACTTGGAGTTTGCGAAGCAAATCGGGGAAATGCTAGAACAGATTTCCTATATTGATGACTGCGACACACTTGGCCAGAGATCAAACAAGGCTGATATCCATAAGGTAAAAATGTCCGTTGAAATCTCTAAGGCATCTCTAACATTTTCTAGGCACTCGTTTCCGTATATCAGAAACTTTTGGAATTCTACCAAGCTGCACATGACATTCTCAGAAGGAGAGGGGCAAAGTTGGTAATGAAAATGATTTGGGACCCCAGTCGTTTGCCCAGTATTGTCCAAGATTTCTTGAGACGTGCTGATACCCTTCGAAAACTGCTGGCAAAAGCAACGTGGGAAATCGTTCAAGACATGGAGAATATGCTTTATGATGCCGAAAGTAAGCTCTCGTTGACTTAAATATGTTGGATATAGACTGACATGATCTCAGTTGCCAGGTGGCTTGGTAGTGACAAAATGAGCATTCAAAGCCGTTACCATGCACGCCTGCAGGATGTTCGTGCTAAAGAAGCCTGTGAATTCCTCCTCACAAACCCCAATTTCATCAACTGGTATCGTGCATCAGATTCCCAGTGTTTGTTAATTCTTGGTGATCTGGGTTGTGGGAAAACGGTTGCAATTTCGTTTCTTGTGGACGAGCTAACCCGAAGAAATGGTCACCAAATACCCAAGCCTGGAATCTGCTATTACTATTGCCAAGATGACAGGGCTGGCCAAGCTACCCACGTATTCTCTGCACTGGTCTTGTCTCTTCTTGCACAACTCTCCGGTCTAAAGAAAACATTTTACGAATGGTATAAGGAAAACAGCGCTTCTGGGATTATTGATCCGGCATCAAATGCGATAAAACTAGGAGAATTCCTGGAAAAGGTGCTCGAGACACTCGATCGCCCATTCTTCATCGTTATTGATGGCCTAGATGAGTGCGACAGACCATCGCGAATAGCTCTTCTAAAACTGTTCAGAACTTTATTGCAGAAGAGTCCGCAGCTCAAAATTGTGCTTTCTTCCCGTCCTGAAGAGGAAATCTTAGAGCAGCTAAATGAAGCGGCCAAGATTTACATCAGCCCCGACGCCCATAGAGATGCTGTCATCGTCAGGTCCACAGTGGAGAGTCGATTGTCCTATCTGTCGGCAGATGTCAAAGCGCTTGTCGTAGAGACACTGTGTCGTTTAGCTCAAGGAAGCGCCTTGTGGGTGACGATGATGGTAGTACTCATTGAGATTCGTAAAATCAGAGCGCTTGGATTAATGCGACGTTTTCTGGAGGAGATGCCTTTACCTCATCAGCTCACAAGCCTCTACATCAGTATACTTTCACGAAGCACTTCCAAAGACCCCGAGAATCAGAGGCTTGCCGTTCTGGCTTTGAAGCTTATCACTGTCTCCTGCAGACCTCTTAGCATACTGGAGCTCGCCTGGGCTGTGGCATTGGCTACTTTCCAAGATGAGATCACCACCGTGGCTGCTCTTGCCCAACTGGTAGATCACGAAAGGGTGATAAGTCTGATTCAACCGTTCATTGCTCGCATCGACTTGACTAATACCAGAAGGCGTCAAGTTGAGCTCGTTCATCAGTCAGTGGGGCAATTCATTTCACGGGAATGGCCTCTTCTGCAAGATTTCGCTACATCACGAACTCCTGATCAAGTGATTGAGTATCATCAGGTCCAGAACCAGGAGACATTCATCTTAGACATTTGCATTAAATATCTCTTGCTGGATGAAATCGGCAGTTCTCACCTATTCTCTGAAGAGCAAGTTGCAATCAATGAGCTACCCCAAGAAACCGACCTATTCAATGAGACAGAGCCAGTCGATTACGATCCGCATTGCACATGGGAGACCTGGGAAGAAAACATGATACGCTATGATCCGGCTGAGCGAGGCTTCGGTGAGTTCTTCGTTTACGCGGCGAGCCATTGGCTCAAGCATTTCGGAGCCATCGGGGGTGGGTCGCTTCCAAGCCTAGCAAAGATAGAAACTCTATGTCAAGCAGGCTCAACTCGACTTCACAACTGGATCAATCAAAATTGTCGTCCGAATTGCGCAATGCAGGCCAGGTTTGAGTTTAACAGTCATCTGTATGATCCTCTCAGTATTACTTCCCTTTACGGCACAGATACCATCCTTCGCGACATGCTTGAGGACTCAACTTTCGACAAGGATAATTATCTTCCTTTACCAGCCATGGGTGCTGCTGATCAAATTTTACAGTGGGGCGATCTGTCCAGGCTCAGGATACTCTTTCTGGAAGGAAAGATCACCCATCAGCTTCGAAATCCCGAGTTTTTTAGACTCGTCATGAGATATTGGCGCAATTATAATGCACGCCACGATAACTGGGAGGTTGCTTTTGATCTTGTCGAGTATGTGTTGGATACACTAGTTCGGGATCAATGGGGTAGAGAGCTTTTATGCATCGCTGCCCGCGCTGGCTGTATGCCTATGATCCAACGTCTTTTGAATCATGCTCAACATAGGACACAGCTGAAGAATGAATTGTTGCGTGGCGTTCAATCAATTGGGGAAGCTATTCTGGGAAACCATGTTGACGTGGTAGAGTATTTGGTTGAGGAAGGTTTTGAAGCACATCTACATTACCTAAATTCTCATGGTGAAAATTGTCTGCACATGGCATCGGGTCTCTGCAACCCAAGGATGTTTCGCCTTCTGGTCCCTCGTTTACAAAAGGTCGTGGTTCAAAGAGACGGTCACGGAGAAACGGCTCTTATGCGGATTGTCAGGAGCCGCGCGGACTCTCGGGACCAATATGACTCCGCGAGAATCCTACTTTCCCATACCGATGCTAATGGGAACAGCCATATTGGAAACGGGCAGCAAGATCCCTTACAGTTGGCTGTTCAGCTTGGGGACGTAGAAATGTGCCGCCTCTTAATTTGTGACGGCAAAATGAATCCGCTTTCAGCCTTAATACGTGCTCCTGACGGACAACTGGTTATGAAAAACAAACCTCGTATGAATGAGGAGGACATACTATCTTTGCTGCGACAGTATGCAACCATTGCATCGACAGTATAGGAGAGGCCGTATCAGGGTTGTCAAAGATTAGCCAATATAATAAAGGTATATTTTTCGAGGCTAAACAGCACATAGTTTAGCTGAACTAGTTACCAGTTTTCATTAATATATCGCCCATCTCCTATAATCACTCTGAAAGCACCACCTACCAATCCTATCTCTGCCTTAGGTTCGTTATGCTGTTTGCGAGTAGGAGAGTATATTCAATTCCATCAATGTTCCCCTTCACCAGATCAGTAAATCCCATTGGTCTCACTATTTTAGCCCATACCTGCGATACCAGTCGCAATAGTAATGATGAAACAAGATATTACGCTTCGTGCTCGGAGTTCATAACTTGACGATCAGATCTCAACTTTTGCCAAATGATATCAAAGGTTGAAGTTTAGAGAATCGAACGTAATTTTAGCTTTGCTCAGATGTTTCGCCATTGGATCTCTATTGGTGTCAGTACCGGCACCTGCACACAGTTGAATGGACTGGCACTGTCCCCTTTTATTTTCAAATTGTTGAGCGTATCATCCTGCACAATTGCATAGCACACCATCGCAGACTGACTCTGGTATAGCGTTACGAGTAACGCGCCGCTGTGCTAATACCGGCAGTACATGCATACACTAATAACATCAGCTAGTCTCGGACTGGCGATGCGGAACGTCAGCATAGTGCTCGTATGGCGCTTGTATTCAATGCAACCCTTTGAGCACACTGAATTCCGATTTTGATGTTGCATACAAATTCCCTAAGCTGAAAAAAAAAACCGATATGCTTGTTTGACTTCCTGCACCTCCACACTGTGTGTTGATGATATATTGATACGTTACGAGGCTCCGCAATTTCGTAGGGTCCGGGGTCATCTATATCAACTGGTTCCAAGAGAGGAACTTCATTGTTATCGGTGATAGCTCTCTCCTCGACCTCCTTCATGATTTCCCTATTTATTGGCTGTTCATAATCTGAATAAAGCCACTGACTCAGGACCTTATGAGTTTGTTGTGGGGACAATCTATTTGAACGCATTGTTAGTAATGACACCCGCACGAGTAACCTTATAGGAAAGCTGACATCCAGCAAGTATCCTCTACGATCTTAATGTCGTCAAGTGTCACAAGTTTGAGTTGACGCAGTTTAGTGGCTTGCTACAATCCCCCGGTTTCGTTAGTATCGGTCCCCTAAGATAGACCACGAACAACTTATCTACCATCAAGTGCTCCAAATGGAGAATTAGTTCAGGAATACCGTGGCTATTACACCACTCCTCGATACGTGTAATGTTGTAGTTAATCTGCAACGCACGTATCCACGATAAGAAGTTTTGTCGAAGCAACAAATCGTTAAACGCAGTGGCACCAATCAGTCTAAGAAGCTCGGTCATCGTTTGTGCGATAATGGTATCCTCAAGATAGTACATCTTCATAGCTTCATAAATTTTATTTATTAAGCAGAAGAGGTCATCCATACTGAAGGTAGGTGTGATTGACGTTTGAAGCATCTTGTTAAAATGCTGGATTCCATTAGTGGTGGGACCACGCGGTGATCGGGACTCAACTATAGCCGAAATTGTTATTTTATAAAATCGCTTCTCGTGGATCTTCATTTAAATTCAAGAATTTTGAAATTTTGTTTGAGAGTCTTGAATAATCTGCCTTATTCAAAATCATCAGACATAAATATTTCGGACCAGTGTTCGGCGAGAAACATAAAGGAAAACATTTCGTGAATGTTAGAAAGCCAGAAGCCGCCGAGGTTGATCGAATCTTCATCCTGGTAGCGAAGCTATAGGGGCGTTTCGTTAATCTTGGCATGGTCAAGCCGTGGAATAGAAATTCGGTGGATGGGCATAGAATCGCCAACCAATTGAGACGTATATGTGGAGTCAGTACTTGTGTAAGGCAAGGGATTCGTAGCATGGTAGTGCGGAGGGCGGTGCAGGTTCTGCACTTATTATTATGATTAATGAAAAAAATCATGCAATAAGGGTTAGAGTTCCCCAGAACGGCCTGGGCCTATTACGGTTGCTTTGTTGATTATTTCTATGAAAAGTCGCCTCGTGGTAGGCTGACTTCTCGGAATGCTTCTTCGGTATCCAGCTGACTCCCACGAAATCCCAGCCGTACGACGCTTTGAATCCGCTACCTGATCAATTAATTTTTCATCAGCGAGAAGCCTCCCACTTCCTAACCGCAAATACCGTTCGTTCATCTATCGCACCAGGCACACTCAGATCAGCACAGGGTCCCGAGGAAACTGCCTCCTGAAGATGAAGAGCATGACCTTACCAGCTTCCGGGATGATAACGGACTGATTGAGCTCGCTCCGCTACGAAGTCGATCTGCCAGCGGCTTCACACAACTATACTCCCGAGACACGGAAGAGCCCACCACCATGACTCAGATGATGCACACAGTTGCAATGACGGAGGCGGAACTGAAACATCGGAATTCCATTCTCGTAACAGAAAACGCCAAACTATTGGCTGAAAATGAGAAGCTGCGCGGGGATCTCTATGAATTCCAAAGGTAGGAGAAAAAAGATCTTGAAACTCAAGTGTGACTGGGAATGAGACAAGGCAAAATATCGAACAGGACAAAACCGGTGAACTGAGGGCGGAGCTGGACCAGCTGATATTGGAGATGAAGGAACTGAAGCCTATCGGATATGCTAGTCTCGCCGCAAGACCCCTACTGCTCAGAGCGCCAGCTGAGCAGGAGAAGTCTATGCTCGTATGTCGTTCCTATAGGACTAGCAAGTTTTAAACAGTTCTACGTATATCTTCGCCTCTACCAGTTTAGGGACGGAGGCTGCGGTGTTGTTGGTGATAGATTGACTATGACTGCACCCGGGAATTTATTGTCCTTTGTGGCTGCGCTTGTGGAGGTATAGACTGACCTACACGTCGGGAGCCACGATGCTTTTCGCGAATTTAGGGCCTATAGTGGAAAGGTCTTGTTTTCTGCTGTTTTCCGTTTTCCGTTTTCCGTCCTGACAGTACCGTCAACGGAACACCAGACCGTAGTGTCTCCACTACCGCCACTGCTAGCCATTCATTTTCAAGAATTTCCTGTGTCGCTCTTGGAGATGCAGCGACTGAATGAAGCTCACCTATAATATTATAATCTACCCCCGCAAGAAGCGACTATTGACAACGTCAACTGCGAACTGAGTCGAGTTAAGAGGATATCCCGCCTTCTCATACTTACGCTTTCGACCTCTCCCCTTCCATGCCTCACCCAGTATCCTGCTCCCCTGGTTGCCGACTGTTATCCTCGGACCCACATTGCTGTTAGAGCGGTGACGGGACTGGTTGGAATCAGAAAAACGCAAATGCGAACGCAGCCAGCGACCTTCCTCGACTCCCCTCCTTCATGTACTTCACGCCCACGTCCTCTTCATAGCATTGACATCTTCTATCCAACACAAGATAGAAAGTTTCACGGTCCAGCGAAGCATCATGACAAGTCCATAAGCGAAAGCGCAGTATAAAATAGAGCAGCGTCCTGCCCTTCGTGAGACTCCCTTCCCCTCTTACAATTTCAACTCTAGACTCCACCTCTGACGCAGAACCTGAAACGATCTCCATCACCTGGATCAATCTGTATCCTTGGGTGATGCTCCGATTCTCCCATGTGAGCTTGGATCTTTCCAAATGGGATAAGTAGCTATTCCACTGAAGAGTCAATGGCCAAGACCATCGGGTTAGCAGCAGCTCCTACTTTATAAGTTTCTTCTGAATCAATCAAGGTGAGTTGCAATTCTAAACATAGAATGAGTGAAGCATTCAAAAAGCTCCCTAATATAGATTGCACAGGTAAACATATCTCGATCACCTCACCAATATTTGACTGAGAATATGACGCGTGATATTAATACTTTTCTGCAAACCCGCAACCTTAAACCGAATATCGTATTAGTAAGGTATCATGACAATGGGAAACTTACAACCTGCCCTGAAATTTTTTCACTTTCATAAAAAGAATATATCTTCAAAACTGCAGCCCTTTCCTGAAAGGAATTGGTAATACTTTTTAACTTCGCAGAATCATAAGCTAAATTTTCCAATAAATCTATCCTAATATCACCCACAAAAAATCCAACCCCCAAATATATACACAATTTCCAAATAAATTTTACCACATTCTTTGCTATTTCAGTCGCGGTGTTGCCACGATACAGCGTACCAAAGAATACAACACCCTTACATAGAAATTAAATATTTAAGTTCTCTTTATATACAAAGCTCATAATTTACTTAAAAACTATCCCATTTAGATTATAACATATAAATAATATATCTCTCTTCTCTTAAATTTCCAAACCGTTAAATCAACTACTTATTCTAGGATTTTTAATATAAATATACTTACATTAATTATTTCTTTCAAACTAATAAGAAAATGCCTCGCGAATCATCAATTTCAACAACCAACTTCGAAAATAATAAATTAAAAAAATATTTATATAAGAATATTTATACACCAAAAACTAATATAGATAATTAGTCTTAAAACCAATAAATACCTGATTTTACCCACATTCTATAAATGTCACCATTCAAACCATACAATACTATAATATTGTTACACCTTGCCCCGACTTTGTTTGGGCAAGCTTGTACCTCTTTGTACTGCTGGGCTCTCACTCTAAGATACCTATTATTCTCAGAAGGAAGAAGTATGCAATCGCAGGTAAGGTAAAGTGGGAATAGAGCGTGTAACAATAACAAGTGCTAAAGGCGTTCTTTGAGTACTGATTATATTTGAGTTGACCGATGAAGAACAGAGTAAGCGGATCCGTCTTCATCAGTCCTAATGATAGTGATTATATACATAATGATGCTTCATACAAATGGGGTGCTCGCATGTTCGCTCGCTCGCAGGCGATCGTGCGATCATGCGTGCGGTGTCTGCTCGTATGTTCGCATATATATCTGCGTGCGAGTAGGTCACGTGATACATGTTTGTCGCAGAGCAGGGTTCAGAAGGAGGTGGTAAAACTCGCAAACATAAATAATGGGAGTAATTGGTGAGGGTGCGGCAGAACAGGTGGGATGTCCCGTTCTCCTTATGCTGTGGGTACAAGTTCTGCGCTGTCACTTAGCGTAGACTGTGACAATCTCTTATTTAATTTGCCTGTCTTTAAATAATAATATTACAACAAGTAAAAGAAGTTATTTAGTTTTTACCTTATTTCAAACAATGAAATAAGGCTAATCTTGAAGGAAGCTTAATGGCCATAAAAAAAATAACAACTTACCTTTTTGATTTCTATCTTTATTAGTTGAAAATTTACGTACAAGACCTTTAAAGGATATATATATATAAGATTTCGCTATTTAAAGATTTCGCTATTTTAGTTAAATTAACCTTCATAATATTTTTTTTTTATATTTATTCATCGAGCTTTTTGCTCGATGGATCGGACTATATTTTCACCTTATAGGTGTACCACGTATAGTCTCTGTAGAAATTTTTTAAAATTACTTACTGATCGTCCTTTGAAGTATTATTTATAATATATACAGCATATATTATTACAGATTTCATTTTTAGGATTCCCAGTATATAGTGATATAGTGTCAGCCGGAATAAGCAATATGGACCCAAGTGACATTTAGGTACTTTTGTTAAGGTGTTGTTCTCGCTTAGCGAGAGGTACCAAAATGTCACTTGGGTCCATATTGCTTATTCCGGCTGACACTATAGTGATAATCATTATAGTAATTACTTACTACTCGGGCACAGGGACTTTTAAGTGCCCCGTCCTCGATCAAGATTCCTAAAAGGTATTAGGGTGAAAGCTTAGGCTACCACCGAAATTTTTATATATTGACCGCGTCTCATCTCTCACAGATATTACATAGACATCTCATCTAACACTACTATACAACGATAACCCTATAACAAACTATAAACTACTATACACGATTAAATTATAAAAAAAATTACATCGCTAAAAATGAAGGTTTCTTTTATTATTTCCTTTATCTTTTTTATTATTTGTCAAGCTTTGCCAAGCAAAGTCCCGAATAGTAACGTATCATCACCATCATCTAGCACGCATGACGAAATTTGGTCCCAAGAGATATCACTACTGGAAAAAATAGTGGAAAGATCGATTGCTCCAAATCCTATGTGATGGGTGGATTCTCAGATGATATAACAGATGAAAAATGCGAAGAGATTTGCAACAGTAAGTTTGTGCATATATATCTTTACTTTGATTATTACTAATTTGTTTTCTTCCCGTTTAGAGGCGACTCGAGTGATACCGGATAGCGTAGAGGCGAACCAATTTTGGAATGAGTTTCTTCTTGACTCTTACCATCCATTCCTTGAAGGCGAAGTCGAGCAGTCTCAGAATAGAAAACGCCCAGCAGATTCCTCAGGTTCCCCAGGTCCTAGCCATTAAAAACTAAAAGAAAGTCAGGACTTTTAACTCCCTATTTGTTGTGTGTCGTAAGTTTGGTGATTACTTCTATAAAGAGGTAATAGCGCTGTAATATAGAACTATAGCGTAGAACAAGGTGCAATGGAATAATATAAGACTGCGGTAGGAGCAGGAACTGCAGAGCGTAAACTATCACAGACCAACGGTCTTGACAGTACAATTACCTGTACCTTGTTTTAGGCTCTGCTACATTTCTCATATTATTTTTTGTTGTTTGATCGGAATTCAGTCCTGATGAGCCGACCCTGAAACGCACAACCCATTTTAATTCCGTGAAACCTTCAACACAACATCCTATTTCGATACTTGTGCTTGGGAAACGAGTTCGACTCGTTTCCTGTGCACACACCTTTACGAATGGATGCAGGCACCATCGTCGCCTGGTTAGACAGCGAACACTCAGGCCAAGTGGAAAGGCCTTCCAAACGGCAGAAGCGCGTCGACCCTGCGTTTGATCATCAAGGAGGGCGGAGACGTTGAGGCTTTCCAACACCAGCAGCAAGCTATACGACAGGAAGTAGGAAAGCTTACGTCATAAAACTGGAACCCAGACCGACTTTGATGATCCGGCTAAAACTCCTAAGGCATTAAGGAAACGTGGCATCGACGGCTACGATGACGGCTCGACTTCCGTATCCCGGAGCTCAGACAATTCTACAGGAAGCAAAAGGCGGAGGCTGAAAGGTCATCAGGAATACGGATGGATCGCGTGAATATCGGAAGAATCAACCAAAACCCAGTCATTTTTACTGATATGATAAAGTTACCGGTCGACATGGTCTTCCCCGATAACATTATTAGAGTTATCAAATCCTTTAGCGCCAGAAGTATTGCCAGGAACTTTATCCCGCCTGCGGCCTCAGTTATGGAAATTTCCATCACCATCACCAGTACTGCGACTATCATCACTACTGTTATTTCGTATATCATCCGGACCATAACCACTTACGCCAGGGCTTACATTACCATCTAACAGTTTGATCGATTTCCTGGAATACATATATCACACTGGCCGAGATTAGCTACGTCTAAGTGACGACAATAAATGTCACTTACGGTTCTTTGTTATCACTTCCTTTCCAAATCCATATGTATAAGAGTATAAGAAGTCGTGTTTGAATAATGTTATTTCCCCCGGCGCAAAAAACAAAAAACAGGTTAATATCTTTATATTTCAAATAATCTTGTTTTTTGTTTTTGGTAATAATTTTAAAAAGTGCTTTTGATCTATATAAAATATAGTACATCAGCAAAAAGTTGTGTTGCCCTCCCTGCCCTCTGAGGGTCATGAGGGCACAGAGGACTTCTTCCCTCTAGACAGGTCCAGAGGTCAGCGCCCTCCGTGCCCTCCCAGACCTCCAGCGGACTCCCAACGTCTGGGACCACACCACACCAGCCAACCTCCTCTAGTGCCACCATACCACCAACCTCTACGATATCTATCGACGCGCCAACCTCTACGATAACCAAATCATCGCCAACCTCTGGATCATCCAAGAACAGACGCCGAGCAGCCGGTATAGGACGGGCGGTAGGTAGGCACGGTAGGCACAAAAATAGGTAGGAAAAAATAATATATTAATAAAATTTACTACTACGAATATTACTACTAGTACAAATAAAGATCCGTTTCAAACATCCAAACGCAGTCGCTGCCGGCTTCCTAGAGTCCTCTACTGCCTTGCCTGAAGCGCTGCTAACGCCGCGGCCTCCTTTTCGCTGATCAGAGCGATGGTCCGGGGGATTTTTGCTTCTAGGGTTGTTGATTTCAGAATGTCGATATGTGAACCTATCTTGCTTTTATGAATATTAATAACAAGGTGCATCGGGCGTTCTTTAAACGATGCATATAACGTGTCGAATAAATCTGAATATAGATTAGCAGAGTCATCTACAGGACGCCTAACGTCTTACTTACCACGGCCGGCAATTCCTCGTCCATTGATTCTTCTGTTGAGCGTTCCGCTTTCCCAACTTAACAAACTCGTCCAAATGCATATTGCACAAAATGTCAGTATGTACGGATTCAGGTCATTCACTAAATTATTAATTAGCATCCCGCGACCTTTCATGGTTTTCCAATATCGTTGGATCAAAATCGCAGTAATAGCAGGGTGGGCAAGGAAGATCTACTCAGTCTGTTAACAGACATCCAACGTCCGGGATAAGATAGAACTGACCTCATCATCATCTTTCACAAACTGTTGGCCATCGCCATGTTTTACCAGATAACGAACACGAGCTATACGTGATACTGCGTCCATATTCTTCAGACTGTACGCGTCTGGTACAACATTGTTGGCGGTTTCCTGGAGATGTGCGCGAAAATTGTCGATGCTATTACGAACCTAACATCAACATAGGTAAGTTATAATATAAGTATTAAGAAGCCAATGATCGTACTCACAAGTATGACGAATGCAGCATTTGGCTGATATCCTAGCAGACTCCTAGCGTACTGTTGAATCTGGTTGGTGTCCGGCCACAACTTACCCCTGAACCACCATAAGAATATATCATCTTTGATATTCTCATATGCTATCATCTCCTCCTCATTCTTTAGAAGGTGTTTAGCACTTCGTCTCCTAGACGGAGCACCAACATCGCATTCGGACTCTGCGCGTCCGGTATCGTCCGACGAGAACCCGGAATTAGATTGCCGCGGCTCCGTGACCGCTCTCGATAAACGAGGGGGCGATGACGGAGCGTCGGATGATATAATATTAGTGATCTCCGGTATAGGTGGTTCTATTCTAGATCGGACCGCTCTATCATCAATGGATATTTCACGATCGGTATTCGCACTGGAAGGAGTACGATCATGCTTTCGCGAGCCGTTGTCGGACTCCGGAGGTCTTATAATAGGAGGCTGTGGGGGTTCTGCTAAAAGTCGAGGATCTATACAACTTGGGTCAAAAGCAGGCTCTAGAGAGGCAGAATTAGTTGGTAATGTATCAGTTCCTTCTTCACCAGTAAAGTTAATAGTATCTTCATTTATAGATTCTGTAGTATTGGGAAAAGGTGGAAGGGGACTCTCAGCGTCTGTAGCAGATACATCTTTATTTGGCACCTGCGGGGTAGTCGAAGGCTCAATTATGTGCTGTTGCGTGGATTCTGTGGGTGCGGTCTTAGACGCCGGGCGTCTTATACAGGGTTTGGACTGGGGTTTTTTCGAACCACCTGCCTTATTATTTCGGGTGCTGACCATTTTAAAGAAAAGACGATATTCGATAGGACGATAGCAGACGCTGGAAGTCTAACAGGAGATGGAGGGTGATCGTAAGAGCTACTGCATCAAGCCTCAATATATACTATTTTGGTATAAAAAAAGGAGTATTGTTTACATTTTGGAGAAATTGTATTAGGTTGCGCACGGACTCCTAGCGTCCGTGACGCGCCTTTGGTAATTTCATTGGTAGAGAGTGTTGTAAGTCTGCAAATCGATGTATATATTGAGGAAGAAATCCTTATTTTCAAGAGAGAAAAGGTGGGCTCGTGAAATAACTTCTGTTGTGAGAATTATTCGTCGATTGGGAGCGTCGTGTGTATCGAATGGTGCTCTAAGGACGGCTGTAATAAGACCGTGGGAGTCCGCTTGCTGACCGCCGTCCTTAGGATCGATATCAGTAACCATTAAAATTTCAAATTCCCGATCGATATAAGTATCGACGAGAGATAAAATAACCTCGACGCGAGCTGGTGAGCGTCCGTTGAGTGCTCCCCATCGTCCTTCCCTCTTACGATAGATGTAATCGTTGCGCGGAGCCATATTCCGAAATAAGAAAGGTCCCGTAGATTGAACGCGATGGATATCGATGATATCAGAGTCCTGAAAATTTTCGATAGAGATCGCTAGCTGATTATATGGTTGGTAGGTAAGAAGTTGTACTTCCTTAGTGTTATCCAAACTCCAGCCGTCCGGTACAAAACCATCTGCTATCGCCTGTATACGGTGTGACTTCAAAAACTTCATAATCTTGATATCTAAATCCGTGATATTGTAGACTTCCATAACAGATTTAACATCCCACTTTGATATATTACTTTCGCACTTGCGGGGACCCTTGAGACGTGGACCATCCTGCAGAGTCTATTCAGGATGCAAGTCTTCTGGGATATCTTCATCTTCAACAGTTTCAGCAGCTTCGGTAGTGTTAATATTATTCGAGTTATCATTTTCAATTCCTTGGGAAAAAATATCAATATTGGCTTTCTTCAAGTCTGTGACCAGATGCGGATAGCCTGCTTCTAGCTGCTTTGTAAATTCTGGTATATTTAGGAGAGTACTAATATTTAAATTGCGCATACCAAAAAGAAGTTTCCTCTGATAGTTGGCAATTATTTGTTTATTATAATTGATATGGTTTGAGGCTCGATATCCTTCTTTAATTTGGAAGCGGTGCTGCAGCTTTGGAACGTCCGTTGACCACCCCCTAAGGTGCCTGAACTGACAAACCGATTGGGAATAATGACTAGGCTGGTACATTTTTACTGTATTAAAGGTATCTAATGCTTCGAATTCGATTTGGAATTCGTCGTTGATCCACTACTCTTCTTCTTTCAACCTTTGAACTTGTTGTTGTGGAGTAAGCGTATCGTCGGTCAACACAAGACTTCGGGCGTCTGCGAGCGCCTCTTTCAGGTCTGCTTCCAGCTTACGACGCGAAGCTGGATTCCAGAATTTAGAAAAAATAAATTTAGTATTATGAAATTTTTGCCAATATTACTCCAGTTGCTCATCTAGCGTTTCATCTGTATGACTGTGATATTATGCAAGTAAATAGAAATCTATAAAATTTCGAACACAAATCAGAACCTTATTGAATCTCAGACGCTGAGCAGCTGATGAAGGATTCTGAAGGGCTACTGCTAGGCAGTATATAATTATTCTTCCCGCCATTCTTAATTCTTTTCCTTACCACTGAGTGATCTGTGAGAATGGTTTATTGAATCCTAAGACTTCAGGATACGCTGGAAGTCCAACCCAGGTTGCATCAAATCTATCCAAACGCTTTTCTGCTGTGACGAATAGATTTACCCAATCTAAAATATATTTAAGTGTTCCAAGATAGAGACTGTGTAAAAGATCGGGTTTTGGGAGCATATGGGGTCGGACTCCTAGCAGTTGACACCAGCTTAATGGAGTAGGACCGGAATTCTTTTGCTTTGATGATGCTAAGATAGATTTTGTTATATCTTGAGATGTATTAATTATAAGAAAGATCTTTTCTGCATTATAAGCATGGTAATCCCGAATTGGGGCACTGGGAGCGTACGTTCCAAAACTCCCAGCGTCTACCTCACATATAGGGCAAGATCGAACATTGATATTAAACAAATCAGCGTACTCCATATGATTAGCAATCCATCCACAAAAACAGGGAACACATCTACGAGTAAAACCGTCAGCGCAAATGAGACTAACGCCAGCTTCCACAGGATCCTCAACATCCGTCATGTCGTATCGATTTAAAGGTTCTAAGATATTAAGTAAAATCTTTTGAACATCCGCATCAATTCGTAGCTTTTGATTTGCTTGGAGAGATCGCTTTTTTGGTGGGATTGGTAATAATGTAAGTAAAACCCAAGCGAAAAACGTCGGCCGACTACGGACGCTGGAAGGCAGGTTGCCTATGGTTAGATAGATTGGCCAGGATTTCTTATCGCCAGAAAAGTTGGTAAGGTGAGTAGCGTCCGATGCACAAATGACCGGTATTAAAGTAATTCCGTCGTCCAACGTCTTCTACAGGTTTGTCAGCGTCTGGTAGCACCTCGACTCAAACAACACATCGGCAATTAAATTTAATATACCTGAGTCTCCCACCACCAATCGGCTGTGTGAAGTTCCGAATATAATCGCGCGCCTTCAGAGTTGAATTCTCGAATAGGAGCGTACACCAGACTCTGAGCGTACGCCGGCTGCTTGAGAAGATACGCGATACAGTCGATAGGATCCCGACAAAACCATTGTTGAGGTTCTAGCCCAGGTATCTCCCAATCATGAAGTGATGATTTAAAATCGATATTCAGACCATCTCCCATTTGATCTGTCTGCTTCCAGAGGGTATGAGCAGACGCGAAGGAGAGTGGTTCGGACGCCTGAAGTCCGATGTTAAAGTGGTCGTCGATATTGACTTTAGATACTTTGGATGATATAAACCAGTTTGCCAGCTTATAATCTGTATAATTTGAGAACGGGTGAAATGGATTCTTCGCTAATTGAGTAAAGATATCTTGGGATTGACTAATAGGAGCTCCTGCGTTCGGGAATCGCTCGGTACGAGCTTTCAAAGGACGCTCGTCGTCTGTTACTATTTGGGATCGAGTTTCCGAATCTTCATTTACCCTCGAGCCTCGAATTATAAGATGAAGAGATGGACTCTGGGCGTCTTCCGAGGGATTATCGTAAGCATTTTGATCCTCAATTGGATGGATACTCTTTTCATGGCGGTCGCGCCAACCTATACTTTTATATGAAGCTGCACAGTATCGACAAAGAAACCCCGTAGACGACATCGGGATCTTGATAACGGGAGGTCGGAGGTTTACGAGAAGGTTGTTAAGGATTGCCAGCGTCCGTAGCGCTTACTTTCGTGTATGATAGAACGGTGAGTATGAATTATAAGTGAGGTCGACTATCTAATATCTAAATACCGAAGTTTTTGATGTTAAATAAAATAATACGCGGTCGCTGAGGGTCGTCGTAGACGTCGAGAGTCCGCTGCCGGCTGAGAAGCAGGGTCCTCGAGGTCTAGCCTAAGCGAAAATGGGAAAGAAAGTGGGGAAAGTGGGGTCAGCCGACATCCCGTCATTACTTATTTCTTACTAGCTTCATGCACGAGCGGCATAAAAGCAGGGACCTCTCGATCGTACTACCAGAGTCCGGCGCTCCCTGTCGACCGTCTTTGAAAAATGGTTGCGTCAAATTCATTTATATGGGTTTCCCATATAAATGATTTACTCGGAATATAATCGAAAGACAGACTACGGGGAAACTCGACCCAAATGGAACCTCGTACGCTGGCGTCCTACAGAAGCTGCTATTCACGTGACGAAGATGCCTGAAATCGATATCTTAAAAAATCGTTTCATCCTCCCTAGCATATAGTGTGTTACCAGACGACCGGCGTCTGCCCAGCTGCCAACACCACGTACCGGAGACCCTGAAACGTATATTTACAAATGCCTTTTGCAATGGAAGATATGATGGATATGGATCCTATTTCCGCACTTTTTCCTACTTCCCCTTCTTTTTTTCCTCCACAAGCACCAAATATCAATACGGATTCAGAAGTCGTAGATGAACCAGTCGGTGAACCGCAAATAGAACCTTCAGATCATGCCACGACAGCCTTCCAGCGTCCGCGCGAAGGTGCTGACTCAACCCCAAATCACGGAGATCCCTTCGCAGAAAATCCGGAGATACCCCCCCGTAGCCAGAACAGCCAGAACGATCAAGACTCGCGAACACCGGTTCCTGAGCACCTGAGGCCAGACCCTCAGGGTCCGAGATCACCCCTCACCCAGCCTAATACCGCATCAACATCTTCTTTCGCCGCAAACCTCATTACCCGCCTTAAAAACGTCGTATCAGGGGCAGACGCTGAAAAAGGCGTAGACTCAATCGCTCCGAAGTTCCAGTCCGTTAACGGAAGTCAGGCACAAGACGCCCAGGGTCTGGAAACAATGACTACGAAGCCTGTAGACGACGGAGGAAAGGATGACGGAACAAAAGATGATGATGGAAGAAAGGTGGATGACGGGAAAGATGATAGTGGAAAAGGAGATGACGGAACGAAAGACGACGGAAAAGATACTGGAAAAGACGACGGAAAGGGTGATGATGATGATGATGGAGTTGTAAAGAAAACGAGAAAACCGAGAAAGAGTAAGACTCCCAGCGTCTTGGAACGAACTGCTAGAGTATGATAACTGACTGTATTTGCGTATTAGCTTTGAAGCGCACTACTAGAGACGACGACGACGACGACGACGACGACGACGACGACAAACCCTCTGCGAGTAAAAGAGGGAGAACTCGAAAAGTCCGAGATGGTAAGATCCTGCTTCAGTACGATGTCGGATGCTGGGAGTCTGCTAACAACCTGGTAGTCGTCCCGATCGATATCGGGAAGAAGATCATTAGAGATCCAAAAGCGAATGGAATCAGAGGTGCCAATGGAATGATTACTGACCCAAATTTTTGGGATTCGGAGTGTAAGATTCCTGAGTTAAGGCAAGACTGCCACCGTCTACTAACTGACTTTACGTAGCCGGAGCATACGAGAAAATCAGCGATATGAAGGTCGTGATCGGTTTGGATACGGAGAACCTCGGATTATCGTATCTGAAATTACGTGGCGAGATCGAATGTCAAATCATCAGCAAGAGTAAGTACTATAGTCCAGACGCCCAGAGTCCTATATCGGATGCTCATTAGTATTATGCAGACTACGTCAAAGTTAAATCCATCACCCAATCAACTGATGTCAAATATATCGAGAAGCAATACAAGAAGAACCAAAGTAAGGATAAGAAAGGTTATAAGGTCAAACCTCTTGCTTTCTCGATACCTGATGACTCTCCGAGCTCGTCCGTTGTCACACTTTCAGCGTCTGGTGCTGCCGGCCCATCGACCACCAAACCAAAGTCGACGGTATCTAAGATAATGACTAGATTGAGCACCAAGAAGTCCACGAAGGACGGCAGCAGTCTGTCGGAACACGAACTGAATGTGCTGGGGCATATATACGGTGATTGGCAGTTCAGCGGGTGGGATGATTTGAATACCGAGCAGAAAATCGAGATTTTGAAGTACTGCATAAAATCTGCTTGGTTCAATATGGGTGATGGTAGTATTCTTTTGGCTGAATGGGAAGACGCCGGAAGTCCGCCATTGACCGACGACGATCCGGTGAAGTCCGTGTTCCTGGGTCTGAAGGGAATAGTGCTCGACGTCTTCAAAAAAGTAAAAGAAGGCTACAAAACGGCTTTTGAGAGGGCAGCTTTGGACGGCCGCATTAAGTTCAACAAAGGGCAGATGCAGGACTACAGGAGTATGCAGGAGGATTACAAAACCAAAATGCACGCTCGAGAGCTGGCGAGAAAGAAAAAGATGGAAAGCGATATGGTGGAAACGCTTATGAAGTGTAAGTTCGATGAAGGCCTCTGTCGGTTCCCGAGAGTCCGCTAACATACCATATTAGTCAGAGACACCGACCTCAAAGCCGACGACGACAAAGAACTTCGTATTCGCGTTCACATGTTCTATCCCGATGACGATCCCGGGTTCAGTTCCAACCGTGACGATACCACCTATCCTTACTCGGACTGCCCGCGTCTGAAGGCAGACGGTTCACCGGTTATCGAATACGTCGAAGGTCTCGTCAAGTTGGGTTCAGCAACTTTAGCTGATTTGGATGCTATAGTTGCGGCAGAAAATGGCGGTGATCCTAAAGTTCGCCTCTGGCTGGCCGACAACTACGCGCAGGTGCCCGACGCCAACAACCATTTCCCGCGAAGACGTGTGAGCACCGATAACGTTCTCAGGATCTGGCTGCAGGACGCTGTGGGTCAGCAAGCGGCTGGTAAAGCAGGTGTTGCGGAACCTTACGAGATTTACGCAATTTTCCATCGAACGCCTCCAGCTGTCGATTCACCACCTGCCGGAAGAACCGTTTGGTTGAATCCAACGGTTCCACCCACCTCCGGAACTTCGAGTGCGTAAGGTAAGAGACGCTGGGAGGCCGTTGAGAGACTGGGATCGTGAAAGAGATCTAGAGAGAATGGAAAGTGGATAGATTAACCAACGTTCGATCGGAGAGAATATAGCGATCGAGAAAAATAATGTTTAATAATAGTTTGCAGGCTTACGAGAGTGGGCTTCCCGACGGTGAGCGTCTGGCGCCGCTCGAGGATCAGAGAAGCCTGCTATAAAGAGTCACCATAAAAGTTAGAGATACCCAGTAGATTACATAGATATAGATAACAAAGAGTCAAAGATACAATAATAGTCATATTCAGAGCCTTCGAGAGCCGTTTTCAGACGCCAGGCGTCCTTCCCTGAGTGAATATAGTAGCGGTTGCGGGTGGTGGAGGCTTCTCGTGGTGAAGTTTTTTTTTTTTGGTGGTGAAGATTTTTGATGTGGTATGCCAAGACAGGCTGACCTCTGGAGATATGTGGGCGACCTCTGGAAAATGTATGGGCCGACCTCCCAGCGCCCGCCAATGACCTCCCTAGAGCAGGGATCTCCCTCCACAGCTGTATGGGCTGCCCTCCACAGCCGTTTGACTTTTTGCTGATGAACTACTTGGTATTTATTCTTAAATAATTTAAAGATTGGTGATGATTTGGTTATCATAAAGGTTGATATATCAATAGATATTATAAAAATTAATATATTAATAGATATTATAGAAATTAATGGTATAATAATACTAGAAGAAATTAGCTAGTATAATATAATCCTAAACATTAGAAATTTACTAAAGGTTTGGGAAAATACAAAAGGTGCTAATCTTTGAACTTATTTAGAAGAAAGAAGTCTTTTGTACTCTTATGACCCTTAGAGGGCAGGGAGGGCAATACAACTTTTTGCTGATGAGTATGAAATCTCCGGTCACCAACTTTACCATCTGCTAAGAGAATACTTGAAATGGAATAAGCAAAACGCTTCGACTATCTGTTATCCTTAAATAATATTTGTTACAACTATGATTTTGAACACTCCTTAAGAAATCCTTAAACAACTCAACCTTAGCTATTACTCCTTTAAAAAGTGCTTCGGAATTTTGAAAAAACTTAATCAAGAGAACTATAATATAGTAGAAAAGTATCAAGCTCAAATGATCATATATATTTGAAAAGCATGTTTCAATTTTTGATAAAAGATTTATTGGTATTGAGTTTGGCCTGGATCATGACGTACGAAGTAGATTCAGGCAGGGTGTTTATAGAAGAATTGCGTAGCGCTGAAGAGGCCGGAATTCGACTCCGCAGTTTGCTCGCCAAATATGGGAACGCGCTAGTGCAGCAAAAGGAATATAACCTGGAACAGAAGAAATATATTACAATATTGCTTTTTCTTATACTGGAATAGGTAATGTGGGTCTCTAGCGTGTTCCTATATATCTCGAGTGAGCTGTATAGCGAATTCCCACATTTACGTTGTCTATTTGAACGCGGTTGGATTCCTAAATCTAGCGGCGAGAATTTTCGTACTCAGGCCAGAACGGTCACATTCGGACCCAGACATAGTGACATCATAGGTAGTCGCAAATTTTTTCTTCGGGCTGAAGCAAAAAAAATTACTAGAAGATGTAGAAGCCAGTGGTGGCATAAGCTGATAAAACCAGATTGAAAGTTCTCTGCGTTGATTAATTATAAACGAGATGGGAGCTATGAACTAGAGTTGATAGAAATATCATACATAGTGCTACTTATCTCTGAGAAATCTGTGCATGTGCTATAGGTGGCTAATTCTTCGCACAAGGAGGTATACTATTTTGTGTATCATCTCATAAGCCTGTTGTATAGCCCAAGATGGACGATAGTGCCTTTGATCGAGTTAGACTGTTGCCGCTTTGCGCCATTTCGGAAAGAGGAATGCAGTCCACGCCAATTACAAACCCAGATGTTATGGACAGATTTAAAATCGATTTACTTTAACAACAGTATATGATTGGCTTCGTGCTCTTGCTAATACTACTTACTAGTAAATAGCTCCGATCCAAATGTGGGAAGCTTACATCACAATATCGTATTCCGTGATCCGATCGCAGACCGGGATTGCAGATTCGATGAAGCTATGACATTACCAATGTCCTCATAGAGTGTGACGTAGCAGAGGAACTGTCCGTAAACCAGATCTTGCTAGCTGCAGCTAGAGCCATATTACGCATAAATAGCGGGGGAATTCCGCAACCACTCATTCAAAGATACTCTAAAATTTCTGAAATTATCACCAGATCTATAACAATAATAACCTCAATATCATCAAATCCATCTTAAAAATACCATGTCTACCTCAACCAAGAACAAACAAGCTGCTCATGAGGGCCTCAAACAAGACGGTAAGCTATTTCAACCTTCCTCACGAAATTTCCCAAATAGTCTCTTAACATTCCAAATCCACAGGAACCGAAGACAAGCGCTTCAGCTCTGAACACGGCTTCGGCGGCCAGGACCGAGAAGAGGTTGCTGAGATTGGCCGTAAGGGTGGGCAGAATCAGCCTGAGAATATCTACAAGCCATCTGAGCACGGTGGTTTGAAAAAGGATGGGACTGAGGATAAGCGTACTAATTCTGAGCACGGCTTTGGATCTCGCCCAACCGAGGAGGTGCAGGAGGCTGGTCGTAAGGGTGGATTGGCCCGTGCAGAACCGGGTGAAGATTATGAATAATTTTGGGAGGGTGGAAATCTCGCGTATGAGAATCATAAACGTTTAACGTAAATCTCGAATGAATTCTAATATTGCTAATTAAGAAATTAAAAATCGTGCACAAGTTGTTTGAGTGAACTGAAAATTAAAGATGAGTACGAGCGTAAAAGTGGTTTGGAGAACGAGGCACAGTACGGTGAAATTGCTCCATGTTTAGAGCATATAGATGGAGATATATTACTACGAGGTAAACACAAGACGAGGAACGTATAACGTGAGGTTCATGAGATCGACTTCCTAATTTAAAGCTAACAAATATATAGTTTTTACAAGGGTTTGGCGATGATGAATCACCGGGATACTTACCATGGGCCACAATATCGTGAAATATCAATGTTTTGAATGGACTCCAAAATTTCAGTTCCAGAATTTCATAGGAGCGCTGTGAGCCTTAAAATATAAATAGTATGATCTTCCAACAGGTCAAAGCGAATATTTGTTATGGCTGTATCTAGCCTTACAATTTGTATTTGAACAACAATGGAAAACAAAGATTGGGACGGAGAATTCGACCCGGATTATAGATAGGCTATAATAAGAAATCCATAATTGAATAGTGATACTTCGTTCTATCTATCCATGTTGTATATCCTTGAACTTTACTCTATTACCTACAGTTAGTAACTACTCGGCCTTGCCAACAACTTTCCGCCTGATTGCTAATTAGTTATACTTGCGGCCCAATGAGATACGTATCATTTACCATCGGTCGGAATTAGTATATGTTTGGTATACGGACCAGCAGGCGATGCTAATATTGATCACGCAGCTTGAATATTTCTTTGTTCTTTTCGTGCCCTCTTCAATGATAGGTAGAAATCCTAAGGTTTCAAAATATATAGAGGAAGCATCGCTATCAAAGACGGCTCTCCAATTGTCGAAGTTCTGGTTTTGGTAGACATTCTCTTGCATCTTCACAGCGGAATCCCCGGGTTTATCAGATTTTGGTCCGGCTCACCCGCGTTGTTAAATAGAACGTTAACATAGGCTTCGGCTTGTCGGACCTTTTCCACTACATCCTCGATTGAAGAATTCGATGTAATCTAGTCTTGAATCGGGCTTATACTGCCAGAGGTATCGTATGCATGATGTTCAGCGGTCTTCTGAAGGATACTTTCACGCGGTCTAATGATATATACTTTTGCACCATTTATAGCGAAAGCCTGTGCGATCTTTCAACCCGATCCCCTAATTTTATAATACCGAGGATCAGGAATGATCGAGAATCTTTGACGTCATCCTTACGTTGCACCTAAAAGTCTCCGAAGAGGCTAACGGAAGCTGCCATCCGTGATCAACAGGCGATTGGGATCTCGCCTTAGAACCGGTTACGCAATTGCGCAACACAACTGGCACAGCTGCGCAGACTGTCTATTGACTAGCTGCCTGCTATCTCATGTACTTATAAGCTTTCATGCGCTCAAAAGAAACAAATCTAACGAACTGTCGTTTTCCTGTTTTTCACAACACGATACGGGGTTATACGGTAGAAGGATAATATCGCCTCTCATTCATCATCATGCCAAAGGTGGGGCCAAAATGTCGGACCCCGCCATAACGTTTTCGAAGACATTGGATCTCGACATAGTCACCATAAAGAAAATCAGCCATGAATGGAAGAAGGTCGAGCCAGATCTCCACCGCCTTACTTTGCTTTACAGCACACACGAATACCTCCAGCAACAGCTCCCAAATATATCTGTTCCAGAGAAGTAATCAATTCTTAAAAATTTCTTTGAGATACACCATAGACACTTCGCAATATTGCCGCTGTTTAACTTCAATTATTACCTAAGCAAAGATAATAGGGGGAGGATGACTTACACCAGATATTGGATCAATCCAAGGAAAGATACACCATGGCTATTTTGCCGGAAGTAGCCTTGACCGGCCGATTTACGTTGTAATACTAGCGATGAAGGAAATCCTGTTTGCAAGAAATAAAAGAACCTCAAATGACGCATCAATTTCTAACAATATATAAACTTCTAATAAAATCTGTTAGTCCAATAGCACAACTGTAGAACTATATTTAATAGCAAGAAGTTCGATATTATTATAAAAAAACACATTTAAAATTATCAATGTAGTTATTAATATTTATAAATATATTGTTAGTGATATTTAAAATGAGAAGAAATTACCACCTTATTTATATTTAGGTATTAAAATATGATTGAATAGGTTGATGATTGATGGCTATAAAATAATTATATAATATTTTTAAATATTTGTCACAAGCTACGCCAAGTGACAGCACAAGGATTGGACCAACAAGTCCCCAACATAGGAAGAACTGAATACCTCACCTGTTCTGCCGCACTCCAATTGTTACTAGGTTTAACTTACTTGCTAATTTAACTGCCTTGATATTCTGCCATCACAACTAATTAATTGCATACGTGCTAACCGAGATATCTGCCATTTTTTGGTCCAGTAAACCTCGTAGATTACAGCTTAGTAAGATAGTCAACAGTTTTCACCATCAGGATTTTTAGAATGTTCTGTGATTTTGCAAGGATGAACTCCTAATTTTATACTTCTGATTTTTCCCACCTATTGCTTCTCCAGCCGTGTTGGCATAACTTAAACCAAATTTATTTATATAGCACATGACATTCGAAAGGGTGAAATAGCCAAACCCCAACATCAACGCGTACCATCACCACCACCATTACCAAGACAGCAACCACAGCTAGCCAGCCAGCCCACCACACCTATAAGACCACAGTCTGTCCATGGGACAGCGGATACCCTACTAAACTTACCTACTATTGCTAGCGTTCGGATGTTGGGCTAGTTTATAGAAAGGTTGCTACGTGTAAATATAATATTAGAGGCAACTGCCATATAGCTGTATATAGCTAAAAGAAGAAATCCAATAACACAGCTGGGAGGCCCAGGTTGAGCAAGGTCCGGGTATTAAATGATGATGAAGTTGAATATCTCTGGGGTGATAAGGCTTTAGAGCCTGATGAAAAGGCAGCTAAACAGGTTACTAACTAACTTAAGAACCGGAGCTAAAACTAACGTTAATAGCTGATAGCGATGCCAGTGATGCGTATGATACTGCTGAAGAGTAGCCTGTATATAGAGAATGAATCAATTTTGTTGTTGTTGTTGTGTTTCACTTCTGGGGATGTTTCGCTTCCCAACCCAAAACGTATATACCTCGTCTAATAGGTCCTCGTGGCTGGGTGCTTGTGAGGTATACCCCAGCTACTTACTTAAGTCTATACGATATTTAGCTATATTCAAGGTCTTACAGCTACCAATAGCGATTGTGAGCGTTTAATGAGTGCAATCCGTCGAGTATCAAACCTTTTTTTTAGACTCTCTATTTACATGAGTATCAACCCGATCCCCTAATTTTATAATACCGAGGATCAGGAATGATCGAGAATCTTTGACTTCATCCTTACGTTGCACCTAAAAGTCTCCGAAGAGGCTAACGGAAGCTGCCATCCGTGATCAACAGGCGATTGGGATCTCGCCTTAGAACCGGTTACGCAATTGCGCAACACAACTGGCACAGCTGCGCAGACTGTCTATTGACTAGCTGCCTGCTATCTCATGTACTTATAAGCTTTCATGCGCTCAAAAGAAAAAAATCTAACGAACTGTCGTCTTCCTGTTTTTCACAATACGATACGGGGTTATACGGTAGAAGGATAATATCGCCTCTCATTCATCATCATGCCAAAGGTGGGCCAAAATGTCGGACCCCGCCATAACGTTTTCGAAGACATTGGATCTCGACATAGTCACCATAAAGAAAATCAGCCATGAATGGAAGAAGGTCGAGCCAGATCTCCACCGCCTTACTTTGCTTTACAGCACACACGAATACCTCCAGCAACAGCTCCCAAATATATCTGTTCCAGAGAAGTAATCAATTCTTAAAAATTTCTTTGAGATACACCATAGACACTTCGCAATATTGCCGCTGTTTAACTTCAATTATTACCTAAGCAAAGATAATAGGGGGAGGTTGACTTACACCAGATATTGGATCAATCCAAGGAAAGATACACCATGGCTATTTTGCCGGAAGTAGCCTTGACCGGCCGATTTACGTTGTAATACTAGCGATGAAGGAAATCCTGTTTGCAAGAAATAAAAGAACCTCACATGACGCATCAATTTCTAACAATATATAAACTTCTAATAAAATCTGTTAGTCCAATAGCACAACTGTAGAACTACATTTAATAGCAAGAAGTTCGATATTATTATAAAAAAACACATTTAAAATTATCAATATAGTTATTAATATTTATAAATATATTGTTAGTGATATTTAAAATGAGAAGAAATTACCACCTTATTTATATTTAGGTATTAAAATATGATTGAATAGGTTGATGATTGATGGCTATAAAATAATTATATAATATTTTTAAATATTTGTCACAAGCTACGCCAAGTGACAGCACAAGGATTGGACCAACAAGTCCCCAACATAGGAAGAACTGAATACCTCACCTGTTCTGCCGCACTCCAATTGTTACTAGGTTTAACTTACTTGCTAATTTAACTGCCTTAATATTCTGCTATCACAACTAATTAATTGCATACGTGCTAACCGAGATATCTGCCATTTTTTGGTTCAGTAAACCTCGTAGATTACAGCTTAGTAAGATTGTTACATCTTGCCCCAATTACGTCTGGGCAAGCTTGTACCTCTTTGTACTTACTGGGCTCTCACTCTAAGATACCTATTATTCTCAGAAGGAAGAAGTATGCAATCGCAGGTAAAGTAAAGTGGGGATAGAGCGTGTAACAATAATAAGTGCTAAAGGCGTTCTTTGAATACTGATTATATTTGAGTTGACTGATGAAGAACAAGACTCTTCATCAGTCCTAACGATAGTCTTATATACATAATGGCGATACATAGAATTTGAACGTGATCGTCTGCACGCATGTACGTGCAGACGTGCTTGTGAAAGATCGTTTGTTCGTATAGACGTGCAAACGTGCACATCACGTGATACATGTTGGTCGCAGGACAGGGTACAGGAAGAGATAGTCAAATTCGCAAACATAAATACTAGGAGTAATTGGTGGGAGTGCGGTAGAACAGGTAGGATGTCCTGTTCTCCTTATGCTGTGGACTTGCGGGTACAAGTTCTGCGCTGTCACTTAGCGTAGACTGTGACAAACTTATAATATTCTTAAAAATAAAATTTTATAAAAAATAATTATATAAAGTCTTATATTTTAAATATATTATAAATTATAAATAAAGTTATTTAAAATGATTTTATAATAATATTTTAATTTATTTTTATTTAAATAAATATCTTTTTAAATACATTTTTTTTATAATTATTCTTTAAAAAATATTTGAATTAAATATTTGAAAATATATTATATTTATATTTTTTTTACATTATATAAAATTTCTTAGACTAGAATTATTTGAAGGAAATTAAAATTTGATAATGATGTTAAAATTTATTTAATTTATTACCTTTTGATACTACTTTGGTAAGGTTATTACAGTTTATAACCATTTTTTAAGAACCAAGGTATTTCCAGAGACATTTTAAATATACCAGATGTAAGATCTCAAGGATTTGGTTTGTTGGCCCGAGAGCTTAGCCAATAACCATATATGTGCCCCACTGAAAGGTAGGGTTGTCCTGGAACTTCCCAGCCAAGGGCGTTGCGAGGCCAGGCACCGAGACTATTATTATCCTCCTTTATTTCCTTATGGGAATAAGTAGGACTACGAAAGTCTTGGAACAGTGTTTCAGGACGGTTTACGTATTAGAGAATACGGAGTACACAAGATCCTCCTTTAAAAGCTGTGGTTTGAGACATATACGGCCTTGGCATGCAGATTCTTCATATATGAACCACACCAAAAGCTGTGGTTTGAGACATATGCGGCCTTGGCATGCAGATTCTTCATGTATCCGCAATCCTGCATGTGGAATTAAAAATACGATAAAAAAACTGACGTCTGGATAGACCGTTAGCCAGCGAACTATTAAGTATAGATCTCTTGGTCGCAAACTTTGAAACAGAGACTTTCCAACTTCTACCTATATAATATTCAACATGGACGAAAAGACTTCAGCACCACTCATACCGATCTCGATTCCCCCTCAGATGCCCCAAGACCAATCTGTCGTCCTTTCTCACAGATCCTCTATCGTTCAACGAATAAGAGGATGCGTCATGGTAGCTGGCGGCATTGCGGCAGGTGTTCTACATCAGGGACTTATCAATAAGTCCAACGATTTCTCGGCCAAAAGTTATGATTACGTAACCAAAGCTTACGATTTGGCTGGATATGATATTTGTCGAAGCTCTACGGTATACTCTAGCTCCTTTGCTCATTATGGGCAGCATCTAAGTGTCAGTCGGGCTGTGATTACAGCTGACACATGATAATAGAATTCCGAGATCAAAAACTCCAAAATATGCCAAGATCTATTCTTTAGGGCCAGTGACTTCACCAATAAAAACCTCGACAATACGGTCTCACTTTCTTACAACTTTACACAGCCTCTGACCTGCCAATATATAAGCTCCGCAGTTAGATTCATTGACTTTCACATGGCTCTAATCCTACTACTTCCCATCGCAGCTGTTATCAGAGCATTTCTCGCTCTAATAGTGCCCAAATTGACCCGCTTTTTCCCTCTCAAAAAGCTCTTTATCCTATCCATAGTCGTCACATTCACACACCTCATGATTGACCTGGCAGGATACGGACCAAATTCATTCCACGGTGGTCCATACACCTTAGCAATGGCGTTGGTGGCCCGAACGATCATGAATAGATATAAAAAGGAGCTGGTCGTTGAGAAATCTCTGAAGGAGCGGCTATTTGACCAGTTACAGTGGTTGCCGATTATGGCGTTATATTTCGCTGTTTGCTGGATGACGCCCTTGGTATCGAAGTCTCGTACTGCGGACGAAATATATTTCGCGATGAACGATGGCTGTCTGGAAAGCTCTACAGCTTACTTTGAGGGATACAGGGCCTATAGAGCTGCTGAGGGGGATTATTTTCAGTTGAGGAAGTTGTTGTAAATAATGCAAAAAAGTTAGGACAGGTGGGCCACGTTCTTGGTAATTTTCTTACATTGTCTAACCTAAGTCTAGATCAAGAATACATCCCATCGATCCAACGGATGAGGTTCGCTTAGGCCTTAGATTGATGAGGCGGCAGATCATCGTGAGATAGCTTCTAATACGAAGATTCCCATCTTCATCTTCCACTATATTTTGATATTCTTATTCTATGAATATTCTTCAATCTTTAGTATTTATCTGTCCTGCTGTTTCTACTGATGGTTTCATCAGGGTTACTCTAGACCGATCATATAAATATTTTCAGTTATCTCTGACTGAAGGAAAGAAGGACTTCTTCAGGTACCTTTCCCCGAGATCCTACAATTTGTTTCCCGTACACATGGTTGAGAGGAACACAAGTACGTATACATACATGTACTTTAAACAACCGTGTTTTTTCATCTGTATACATGTAGCGTCATTGAAATTGATGTTGCCGCACTAGAGAATTCAAAAAGAAAAATTATAGAAAAAACTTTGATCCATTGAGTCTATATACACGTCGATTTTTCTAAATTTATACAAATCGCTATGTTTTTTGTTGTTTACCGGTGATCTCAACGCCAAGTTTTAAAACGAGACCAAAATCTACTCTGGAAGGGTTGAAATCTAACTAGGCCTCCCCATATCATGATCATATTGGTAATCGGTTGTTGTATTTGTCGCTTTACCATTGCCAATCCATATAAAACTATATACCAATTCATATATAACTTAAATTATTAAAAATATAAAGGATAAAAAAGTTCTTTTTATCATTTTTTGTACATTTTTGAATTTGGTTAGAATTCTTATAAGATTATTGTTATAATTTTATATCATAAAAAATGAATCAATCGACTTTAACGGACGAAAGTGAATATAGAGCTATGTCACAGATCGGTTTATAATCATATTGGGGACCTTTGCTTAAAATAACATATATTTGCATCCTATTGAGCAAAATGCTTAACATGTTGTGTAATAGGGGCGCACCCCGGGTATGAGGAGGCCGTGGTAGGGGTCTATCTAGTCTAAATCCATGGCGTCTGGCTCGCTTTGTAACTCAGACGAGGATGCGTAAAGCCCAACTTTATCAGGATATATCCTGAAGAAAGGCGGATCCATAATACCTTTGTAATAATTCAAGGTAACCTTTCTCATCCATGCCTGCGGCTTCACAAGTTTCGATCGTAAGCAGAAGGATTGGTTGCGAGTATCTAACGAGTCCCCTCTTTTCCATATTCCCGGTGATATCTTTGATAGCCGCTAAATACCATTTATCTTGTATTCCCATATATTTCCTGCGAAAATCCAAGTAGACTTTCTGTTTCTCGATTGCCAGCCTGCACCCAAGTCAGATGCTTGACCGAGCCAACCCAAGCTTATGAAAGTAAGATCTCGGTAACTATCACGTTCTGAACTGATTCTTTGATAGGTTTCACAAGCGGACTGAAAACAAACCGTCGCTGCCAGAGGGAATTCAGACTTTATGTACGCGAAACCTATCCATAGCCAAGTTCCTCCGTATGCATTGGATAGTCTGCGTAACCTCCGAGCCTTACCTATAGCAAACCGTAATATTGCTAACCCTTTTTCCTTCTGTCCAGTAAATATGTGTGCGATCGCCACTCCAATAATTGCGATATATCTTTTCCGGATAGAAATCATCGTGACCACTCCTTCTCGATCTCTAAGTTCTGACACTCGCCAACGCAGTATCAAAATTGGCATTACATGTTGCAAATTCTGGTCATTACTAACTTTAAACTTACTGAGAATTATATCATAAATACAAATTATTATACCAAAACACTTAGAATAAATTTATATCTTTAAACTTTTTAAAAATTAAAAAATCTTATAAAATATCTATAATAAAAGCTTTTTATTTATGGATAACCAAAGGTATCCTATAAAAATTATAAAAATTATAATAGTAAAATAATTATCTAATTTAAAATATTTAGTATATGATAAAACATAAGTATTTTTATATCAAAATTCCCTATTATATATATGGCTAACAAAATAACTAAAATAAAAGGTTACTAATTTTTTTAAGTTATTTATATAATATTATATATATAAATTTCCAAAACCCATATTTTTATTTATTTATATTAACCAATCCATCATTTTAGCCTAATTAATATATTTAATGATATATCAGATATAGTAATAGATTTACGTCAACTAAAAAGGTACAATCATTTTTTCCTTTTAATTCCATTTGATTTTGAAACCAATGTATTTGGATTTGTGAATAATTTTGTGTCTTATTCAGATTTCTGCTGGAAAGGACGATCTCTTCATCCATATGACTTAAAAATAAGGATACCGTAATTTGTAAAAGGTTTTTCTTTTACCAGCTTTCTCGCTTTATAGTGTTGGCTTTGGGTCGGGTTTTTACGTACCACCCCAGGGGGGACCCATCTCTTGGCGGGATGGGTCCCCCATGGGGTGGATGAAAATTAGTATGGGAGCCCATATGGGCTCTTGGCATTTTTATTTAATTTATAATTAAATAAAAATATATAAGTAAAAAAAAAAAAAAGAAACCTGCCCAAACGCCTAGGAATATCGCAAAATATAAAAAGAAAAACAAAGAAAAATCACTGTCTCCGGTTCTGTTGTCTAGGAGCCTGCAGTGCTACATGCAGATGATTTCCACCTAATAAAAAATTAATAAATTAATAAATTATAAAAGAATTAATTATAAAAAAAATAAAAAGAACTTACCAACAAAAACACCGTTCATAACCATCAGCTGTTGATACAGCTGTAGATCCGCTTGCATAAGCGTCACGCGCTTAGCATGAATAGCAATTAAATTGCCACCTATTTAATTAATTATTTAGTAATTGATTAATTATTTATTTATTAATTATTTTAATAATGTCAACTTACACTCAAGCATACGAGTTAAAAAATATTCGCATGCTTCTTGAAGTGCTTGAATAGCACTCGACTGAAATCTAACTTCCCGAAGCGGGAATCTGGTTTGTTGATGTAGTATATCACATACATCACTAGCAACCTCTCTTACAAGGCGGGCGAAGGGGGCTTTACGGATCAGTAAATCCGTTTTTTTTTTGTAAAGCCCTTATTTCCCGGAGGGCGACCGCTATTATTTACTTTTAGTCTATATGTGGAGTAAAAAAGTGCTTATAATAGTGTTAAACTTACTTCCAGGCTTATATCTTCTCTTTTTTTGAACGGGTGCGCTTTTTGTTCTAGCCATTGTATAGTATAGCCGTTTAGGTGGGGGTGATGAAAAATAATGATGGAGAAAAAAGGGGGTGGGGAATTATTTATTTCTTTTTATTATTTTATATTTTTAATGTTGCCTGAAGATGGAGCAAAGGATTGTTCCGTTCCAACAAAAAATTGTTCCAGCCGTTCCAACATATATGAAAAAACAGGTTTTAATCCCTGTAAACTCTATAGACCGGCAACATGCATAAAGCAAACATCCAACAGTAAATAGTAAAAACGCTAATAGAGCAAACATGTAGATTCCCGTGGTTTTTTACACCACAACTAGAATAAATTGCCTGAAGTCTAGACCGCCTCAATATAAATAAATATGGGGGCTGGGTCCACCTTTTATACCCCTTAATTTTAATCTTACAAACCACTCAACTTACTTTGTGCCAACCAATTTTCACCCACACCAAAAAAAAACCCCTTACTATATCAAAAAATGTCGTCTACACTCAAGCGAAAGACCCCCCCTACCGAAGAGGTAGAAGAGCGCCGCAAATATATGCGGGAACACCAGAAAAAATTTAGGGATAGTAAATCTGGCTGGGAGAAAGAACTTCTCGATATAAAAACGAAGTTTTATAAAAAAAAATCCTCCGCAAAATCTAGATTTGGGGAAATCCGACGATCCGTCGGAAAAAAATATTAAAAATTAAAAGAGTGGGAGACCAAGTACTCAGACGAAGCTCTAGACGAAGAGATAAGTCTGGGTAAAATCGCTTGGGAGAGAAAAAATGGGCCGGCACCCCAAAATCAAAAAGGGTGGAGCTGGTTAGAAAAGCAAGCCGGCCGGCGGTTTAATCCGGAAGAAGAATTTGATATTACTTCTTCCCGATTAGGGAGTATGATCGGGAATATTATTCCCGAAAGAAAAAATGAGTCTGCTATCGAATCAACGATTCGACAGCAAAAAAATAAAATGGTGGAAGATCATTCCAGTTGGTGGAATGATTTTGAGAAAAAATATGCTGTGGTGGAGGAGGAAGAGGAGGAGGGTGATGAAGAGGAAGAGGAGGAAGAGGAGGAAGAAGAAGAATCATCTGGTGATGATTCTTTTGAGGGAGATGAAGATGATGGGGTGGATTTTACCCCTGAGGATCAAGCATCTCTCCAAAAAAAATTTTCTTAATTATATATCCTTTTGCGTTTGTATGATTTTTTATCTGGGAAAAAATAATTTCTTGTATTTACTTTGTATGTAAATAATTTTTATTGGTCGGGGAACTTCTTTTTGATTTTTAGCGTGAGTGGTTTCAAATTCTCGCTTATATTACCTTTTTTATTCTATATGTGGAGTAAAATTAAAGTGTGTTGCTTTTTCTTTTTTATTAAGCGAGCTCGACACGAAAGCTCGATACTTCAGCTACCGAGCTATCGAGCTGTAGGTGATATCAAAAATGCAACGTAGAATCACATTTCTTATCATAATTAATTCAAAAAAAATACCAGACGTGAATTGAGATGTGGGAATGATAGCTTATAGTAAGACAAAAAATATTTTCTATATAAGAAATGCAGTCCTCGCTTTTGTACTGACTTTTTTATAATAATATAATTACCGCAACTTTTATAATTTCATATATAAAATTATATACCAATATCATCATGTCTCTTCCGGCTATCTTTGATATAGTTCCAACCAACTCCCAATATTTTTTTTATAAGGAATCCCATCACGATCTCTTTTTTCAATGGTGGCAATCAACTTCTTGGTATCTAAATTGGAGAGATAATCCATTACCAGAAGAAAAACGGCCATATCATCTAGTATCGTGGAAATCCAACCGAAGAACCTCCAATTTATGGAAATATTATTCGGATATCATCAAAAAGGATACAGGTGAACCAAAAATAATATGCTCTGTATGCAATTTTATTCTGGAGCATCCGGAGAATAAAAAATCCGGTACTTCGGCTTTGAATAAGCATCTCAAAAGCAAGAAATGTCAAACCGCATCGTCGGTAAAAAATACAACAAAAACAATACTTCCCTTTGTAGCGGTAAGTTTTTTTTATTTCTATAAATAGAGTAAAAATAATTTATTAATACCTTATTTGGTTAGGCGGCGGCAGCACCAACATTAATTAATTTACACACCAGACAATTTTCGATCGCAATGCCTCAAAATTCTTTTATCGAACAACCTGCCGTTTGAATTTTTTAATTCAAAAGACTTCCGGGATCTCCTAAATATGCTACGGCCAGATCTCAATATCCTCTCCGCCAAATCTATGAAGTCTCTTTTGATGGAAACAATAGAAACCATCAAAAATCAGATTACTGCAGAAATTCTACCTCATCGACGAATTTCTTTAGCATTAGATGGATGGACGTCACCTAATAAAATTGCCTTTTTAGCGATCATCGTCTATTGGGTAGATGAAGACTGGGAATTGCGACGTCGGCTGATAGGCTTCGAAGAATTAACCGAACATCACACCGGAGAATATATCGCAATGAAAGTAATAGAAACGTTAAATTGTTTTAATCTTTTATCACGACTACTTGCGATCACCACTGATAATGCATCTAATAATTACAAAATGGCAGAAAGTATCGAAGGGGAATTTTCTACTGATAAATTAGATGGTATTCTAAATGACGCCGCTCAACAGATCATGGCTACACGATCATGGGATAAAAAACAATTACATATTCCATGTTTCGCACATGTTATTCAATTAGTGGTAAATGCCTTCATCGATGGTATTAAAGCGACCGCTCCTGATAACTGGGAATTAATTGCCCCGAGATCTGGCGATATCAAGAAAATTCTTCTGATGGATGCATCATTCCATCGAACATTAGCAATGGTTGGTTCCCCTTTTTATTTTATCCCCACTTTTTTCTTTCTTTTTTAATCTACTTGTGGAATAAAATTAATTTTATTTTAGGTCCGTGCGATCACAAAAGGGGTAATGGCAAGCACCGTCAGATACGAACAGTTTAAAAATCTCCAAGAAACAAAATACAGAGATCACCTTTTAGGTTCCGATGGGAATTTCCGGACTGTTCGTTTAAAAATTGATGTTCGCACTCGCTGGAACTCTACTGTTCAGATGTTGATTCGATTTGTCAAGATGAAGCTTGTTATTTTGGATTGGGTCAGTTTACCGGATAACATCGATTTTCAACAAATATATCCTACTAAATTAGAGTGGGAGCAAATCGACTATGTAATTGGGATCCTTTATCCCTTTTACCAAGCTACTTTACTGGTTTCATCACTGAAACAACCCACTATTTGTTTAGCGTGGAGTATCTACGACCGACTTTTTGATCACTTGGAAAAGTGTGAGAAAGACCTCAACCGTGTTCGGGCGGCATGGAAGAAAAATGTTAAGGAGGCAATCCCGGTCGCCGTCAAAAAATTTAAAAAAAATATTATTCGAAGACTGAGGATGAAGGTGGAACACTCTATAATCTTGGCACAATTTTAAATCCCCAGCTCAAACTCAGCATTTACAGCCAATCAACCTGGGGAATTGATTATTATGGCATCTACAAAGCGGAATTTTTAAAGTATTACAAGGATCATTATCTTTGTAAAGAGATTCCAGGGGCTGTTTTCCACCGTATTAAAAGTGTGCACCATTCTCATCGCATCTTTCAGGATGATGATGATTTATTCTCATCTATTCGATATGAAGCGGATCAGGATGAGGCTGCTCGTCAACGATTTGTAGCTTTCGAAGGGACAGAGAATCAGAACGAAGCTGAAATATATATTCGACAATTAACAGTTGAGAAAAAATTGAAGCCGTTAGAATGGTGGAAACAGTTTAACCATCTATTTCCGGTTTTATCCGAGATGGCTAAGGATATTTTAGCGGTTCCAATCGCATCTGTTGATGTCGAAAGAATATTTAGTGTTGGGCGTGATATTCTCTCTTATCGGAGGAATAGATTACAACCGGACACAATTAGAGGTAAGTAACTCATTAAGCATATTAAAAAGGAAATTTTACTCTACATGTGGAGTTTTTTTTTTTTTACTCTATAAGTCGACTAAAAAAATGAAACTAATATCGTTTATAGCACTTCTGATGTGTAAAGATTATTTTAAAGTAGATATTGTACTTTCAGATAAAGAAAAAGAGGTCTCGGAAGAAGAGCGTGTTCATGATGAGATGGAGAAAAGGTTTGGGAAAGCATATTATGCGAAATGGCGTCAGTGGATGATAACAATGACTGTTGATGACGATGATGATGATGAAGTAGATCTTATTCGTGCTCCTGGATTATCATATAAACGGTCTTATCATGATTTGTTAGATTCACCACCGTTAGCAAGAAAATCTCTGCGTATTGATTTAGATTAGTTTACTTTCATATAATTTTCAATGTATAAATTTAATTATATAATAGATATTTATTGATTTTCTTTATATTACTTCCATATTACGTAATTTTATTATTTTAAATTGAATATACAATTTGATTGCTATTTTAGGGAATTAATATTAATTTAATATGGGTAATTATTTTTATTATTACCCATATGGGAAATCTTTTGATTATAGGACCCATCCCATAACCCATGTGGGGTGGGTCCATTTTCCTTAATCCCATCCCAACCCGCCCCAAAGCTGACAGTACTACAAAATTAAACGAAAGCCCAAAATGGCATAATATAATTCGAGAGCATTAGCGTGGCCTTAAAGAGCTAAAAGAGTAAAGAGTATATTATTCAGCTTAGCTTTATACTGAGTTAAAGAAAACTAATTCTAAAGTCATATTCCATATTTCCAATCTTATTTTCTCACCAGTACAGCACGTGGGCATACATATGATCATTCCGTAAGCGAGCCTTGCCATCCACCTCCAGAGTACATTCATATCGTAATCACCGTTAAAAAAAGAACACCTTAAGGAGGCTAAGAAACACATCTAATAACCATCCTCAACTACCTTTCCAATCACACGATCTCTCTGATCCCTCGGCATAAAATTCTTATTCTTGCCCTTCTTTGCCGCTTCCGCACTATCCTTCTCCACCTCTCCAAAGTCCACCCTCGCATCCTCCGGCAAAGCTTCCCACACCCCCTTCGCATATTCCTCACTGATAGCCCACAACTGCGACAAATAAGCCTTTTGCACATCGGCGCGAGCGTACTTTAGATACGCCGCCGTATTCGCGTGCAAGTTTCCGCGGGCTCGTGCGTTCATTACTCTTGTATATAGTTTCACGGGTTTGATCGTACTCGCTCGGTGATCCTTCGTGGAAATGGTGAGATTGACGGGAGAGAACGTTGTCTGAGACGGCTAATGGGGTTTCTGTCTGCGCCGGGGAAAATTTTTTCACGTAGCTATTGGGTGAGTAGTGCGGGTTTGCAGCCGTGTTGGCATCCACACGCAACGGGCCGTCAAAGTTGATGGAGGCGTAGGAGGATGCCATAAATGGGCAGTTTACTATATTTATCTATATTAGCAAATTTTATGGTGGGAAAAAGAGGGGGGGAGGGTATTTACCAGGCACTTGGTGCAAATTAACGCCGAGGCGGTGGTACTGTGCGTCACGATAGAAGAATGTACGGAACTGAAGAAGCATGTCGGGACTGGCTTCGATGCCGGGGACCATGCTGCCTGGTGAGAAGGCCGACTGCTCGACGTCGCGGTGGTAGTTTTCCGGGTTCTTGTTGAGTACCAAACGGCCGAATTCGTGCATCTATCATTAAATTAAACGATTAAAACTCCTTCCCCAATGAAATACCTTCTGTGGATCAATATACGTACCGGGAACTTGGACCTAGGCCAAACCTTAGTGACATCAAAGGGATCGAATCCGAGGAGCACGGAGTCAGCCTCCTCGGGTGTCATAACCTGGTAACAGGCCGTCCAGGTCACCGGCTCACCATTCTCGATTGCGTTCCATAAGTCCCGTTTCGAGTAGTCCGGATCCTCCCCTAAATATCGAATAAATACCCATCCCACAATTTGAAATAGGTTTATATTGGTTAAACAAGGGAACAAGGATGACATACCAGAGACTTTGACCGCCTCCGGCCAGGTAAACTGCCTTTGACCATGGTTTGCGCGGAAGTGGTATTTGATGTATACGAATTTACCTTCAGAGTTGACCCTGCAGACATTCAGCAATTGCCATATATTAGAATTAGAGAAAGAGAAAACATACCATTTGAAAGTATGACATCCATAACCGTGATTATACCTCCATCCAACGGGCGTACCGTGGTCACTGAAGAACATCATTCCCGCATGATTACTATTAGTATATCTCTATTAGCATCCTATACAGCGATCTTCTCCTGTATTAAAATGAAGCTGGTTGGCTTAATGAATCAGAAAATCGTATGAAAATGGGGCTATGCACCTCTCCGGCACATTTGCCAAAAAATCAAAAAGACTGTTAAAATCCAGTAGGAAATTCGCAGGGTTTCGCTGTTGCGAACGGATCACATCGGGTCCTTGAATCGGATCGCGGCAGAAAAAGACGGGCTATAGTTAACATATATTTCATCAGCACCATCTCTCAACTCCATCACTCAAAGATGATTAGAATAAGGAATATAGGGGAAAAAACCCAATTCAATCCAACAAGATCATAATTTCCTTCTCCCGTATAAAACTTAATGGCAAATCCACGCGGATTACGGCCTTCATCTGCGAACTCGCGACCAAAAGTGACGGTAGAGAAACGGACGAAAACCGGGGTCTTTTGACCTTCGGATTTCAAAAAGTCGGCCTTTTACAGTCCTCGTATTAGCAATTCCGTACGATATCTTATGAGGAAATTGAAACAGTATATATGATTCGAACCTTGGTAAGATGTGACATCGGCTTCGTGCATTCAAAGTATCCGAACGCACCGCTACCGCAAGGGTGTACCATGCCTGTGAAATCACTTGATTAGCCATCCATCCGATCAAATTCATACATACATACATACATACATACATACATACATACATACATACATACATACATACATACATACATACATAATATGTGATTCACTTGGAATAGAATGATCACCTACGTTCCAATGTCTTACTTCGGTTAAATGTCTGCTGCTTCTGCATCAAAAATGTATCGCTAACTACTGGAATCCCACCAATGTTCAACGAATCTATTCACCTTCCATTTACAAATCAGCATCATCACACATTATTACATAAAGTATCATCAGCTATATGATATAGCTATAGACAGATTAAGAAAGAGAGTACACACGCGTGCCATCAGGCCAGGGAATGCCCTCGTTATTCGTAAAATACGGTCCGCGTCCTTTCTATGGCCAGCAGAGATAACACCGCTGATTTTGGCGGCGGTGACGGCTGGTCCTTCATTCGCACCTTGAAAGAGGGATACACGCTGCGGAACTCGTGGATCGGCGCCTAGGAGACCGGCCACGGCGGCGGTGGCCTTGAAAGGGTGGGTGAGCGGGTCTGTAGTTCCGAAATTTGCCATTATTGTTGATTTGTATCGTGGATAATGTAAAGTGAAGGATGTTTTGTGTGCAGATGACGATATAAAAATCAATAAGACTTTTGAGAATGTTCAAGTATCTAATGCCCAGATGTGTACAGATAAACCGTATATATATTCTTTTCTTACCAAACCTGTCATTTTCGACAAATGCTCGACAAACCAGCGGCTATCACCAAATCCAAGATAATGCCACAATCTTGACCGCATACTTACGCAATATAACGGATCGCGGATTAAGAACAATGCCATCGAAGAAAAAGAGGGAAGTCGATGGTGCGACTGAAAGCAAAAGATTTATAATATCATGTTCGGGCGTTTCCGTCATCCTGGTATTATAATACGGCCTTATTGGATACTACTAATTTAAAACCATTGAATTTCAGGAATTACTTTTCCGCTAGGCCCAATATTAAGTTCTATTATAGATAAGTACGTCAATAACAAGGTACAAGCCGGAATAAAGTATGCAGTTGGCATTAATCATTCACGGACGAAAGTCTTATATACAGTTTAGGTCTCGCAATATATGAGTTGCTCGTCAATTGAACCAATCAACGCCCCGGACCAGCCAGTCCGTCATGTACCCCACCGTGACCGCATACAACGCTTTATGAGTCATATCGATCCACTGCTCGTTAATCGGCCACGTCCAGGGCAGCGCACTCGTGCCCACTGCATTCTCGGCCAACTGATCGAACGCCAGCATACGGATGGGCAAGAATAGCAGACTGGAGATGGGACCGATGATGCCGTAGAAACTCATAATGGCGCGAATGGGACCGGCGAGCATGCCCATACCGTAGTGGTGGACCTGGTTGAGGAGGTCGGGATGGCTGTCTCGCGAGACGCCGAAGAGGTTGCCGCTGGTGTGGCCGGGGACGTAGGAGTTTGGACGGTTGGTGATCAAGACTTGCTCGATTTTGGCGGAAACAGCCATTCTACTTTCATCAGTTCTATCCTTGTATTCTAATGTTATAACATAAGGTGGAAGAGATGATTTACACGGCTGCACCAACAAAACCGGCACCGATGCCGATGGCTATGGCGCGTCCGAAGGAGACCTGAGGATATTGGGGATATGTTGACTTTGGATCCGGCATATTGTTTCGGTGGCAGGGGATTCGAGAAATCGTTAATACTTTGATGGAGGTGACGGACGAAGGTGGAGTGATGCTCAAGATAGAGTAATGCTTCGGCAGACGAAAGCTTTCTTTATATGCTACGCCATCATGACATAGTCGCAACGCGAAGAAATTCTAAGTCGGAAATCCCCGATAATAAGCAACCTTTTGGCTGTTTATATTTCATGTAAATAGAGAGTCTAAAAAAAGGTTTGATACTCGACGGATTGCACTCATTAAACGCTCACAATCGCTATTGGTAGCTGTGAGACCTTGAATATAGCTAAATATCGTATAGACTTAAGTAAGTAGCTGGGGTATACCTCACAAGCACCCAGCCACGAGGACCTATTAGACGAGGTATATACGTTTTGGGTTGGGAAGCGAAACATCCCCAGAAGTGAAACACAACAACAACAACAAAATTGATTCATTCTCTATATACAGGCTACTCTTCAGCTGTACCATACGCATCACTGGCATCGCTATCAGCTATTAATGTTAGTTTTAGCTCCGGTTCTTAAGTTGGCTTAGTAGCCTGTTTAGCTACCTTTTCATCAGGCTCTAAAGCCTTATCACCCCAAAAATATTCAACTTCATCATCATTTAATACCCGGACCTTGCTCAGTCTGGGCCTCCCAGCTGTATTATTAGATTTCTTCTTTTAACTATATACAGCTATATGGCAATTACCTCTAATATTATATTTACACATAGCAACCTTTCTATAAACTAACCCAACATCCGAACACTAACAATAATAGGTAAGTTTAGTAAGGTATCCGCTGTCCCATGAACAGACTGTGGTCTTATAGGTGTGGTGGGCTGGCTGGCTAGCTGTGGTTGCTGTCTTGGTAATGGTGGTGGTGATGGTACGCGTTGATGTTGGGGTTTGGCTATTTCACCCTTTCGAATGTCATGTACTATATAAATAAATTTGGTTTAAGTTATGCCAACACGGCTGGAGAAGCAATAGGTGGGAAAAATCAGAAGTATAAAATTAGGAGTTCATCCTTGCAAAATCACAGAACATTCTAAAAATCCTGATGGTGAAAACTGTTGACTATCTTTGTCACAGGCTACGCTAGGTGACAGCGCAAAACTCGTACCGACGAGTCCACAGCATAAGGAGAACAGGACATCCCGCCTATTCTGCCGCACACTCTCAATTACTCCTATTATTTATATTTGCGAATTTGACTACCCTATTCTGAACCCTATCCTACAAACCAACATGCATCACATGACCTACTCGCATGCTCGCAGATATACGTACGAACAGACAAGCAGACACCACACACATGATCACATGTTCGCCTGCGAGCACGCGAACATGCGAACATCCTCATTTTATGTATCATCATTATGTATATAAGACTATCATTAGGACTGATAAAGAGTTTCGTTTTTCATCGGTCAACTCAAATATAATCAGTACTCAAAGAATGCCTTTAGCACTTGTTATTATTACACACTCTATCCCCACTTTACTTTACCTACAATTGTATACTTCTTCCTTCTGAGAATAATAGGTATCTTAGAGTAAAAACCCAGTAAGTATAAAGAGGTACAAGCTTGCCCAGACGTAATTGGGGCAAGGTATAACATGCTCATAAGAAAAATAAAATACAATTATTTACTCCATTTAACAATTGAACATTCGTTTTTTGGTTTTCATGGTAAATTCCCTTTTACAAAATTAATAAAATTAAATTGGGTTTATCTAATAATATTTGTCAATACGTTTTTTATGTTTTTCTAGGTTATTATTTAAATTTAAATCTGAATTTAAACTTAAATCCAAATTTAAATCCAAATTTAAATCCAAATCTAATTCCAAATTTAAATTTAAAATTAGATTAAAATCCAAATCTAATATTAAATTTTAAAACTTTTCATTTTTTTGTTTATACCATTACTTAAATCATGTTACACCTTACCCCAACTACATCTGGGCAAGCTTATACCTCTTTGTATTACTGGACTCTCACTCTAAGATACCTATTATTTTCAAAAAAAAGAAGTATGTAATCACAGGTAAGGTAAAATAGGAAATAAAACATATAATAATAATAAGTGCTAAAGGCATTCTTTGAGTACTGATTATATTTAAATTGACCAATGAAGAACAAAGTAAGAGGGTTTGTTTTCATCAATCCTAATGATAGTGGTTATATATATGATGATAATATATGGAGTGAAGATACTTGTAAGTGTTTGTCGCTTGTTGTTTGTCATTGCTCGCTGCTCATTGTTTGTCATTGGGTGAGCAAGGTGATCTATGAGTATGTTACATGATACATGTTTATTGTATAGCAGGGTTCAGAAAGAGATAGTTAAACTTGCAAATATAAATAATAGGAGTAATTGGTGGGAATGCAGCAGAATAGGTGGGATGCCCTATTCTTTTTATACTGTGGACTTGTGGGTACAAGTTCTGCATTGTTATTTAGCATAAACTGTAACACTATCTCCTCCTTTTAAATTTCCGTTTTGTCTAGGGTGTGGTTTGGTGTTAAATTAGGTGCGGTGTAGATTAAGTTATGGTGTAGACCAAGGGTTTATATAGTATTGTTGTCTACATAATTGGGTTGTTTGTGTAGATTGGATTTCTGTATAGACTTGGGTTTTGCGCAGAATTAGTGTTTGTACAAATAAAGTTTCTGTGTAGTTGGGAATTTTGTGTAGAACAAGTGTCTATGTAGTTGGGTGTTCTGTGTAGACTATGGATTTGTATAGAATATGGGTCTATGTAGATTTCTTGTTTATATAGAGTGGGGGTTTATATAGAACTGAGCTTGTGTAGGTATTGGATAATGTAATTGGGGTATATAAATAAGTGGTGTATAAATCAAAATAACAAAATCAAACTTAAACTTAAAAATATTCTTCGAGAAATGAGAGCAATTAACACATCTCTAAATTTATTTAAATGCCGGTAGAATGTTGAAATTAGTCTTCCCACAAACATTGTTTGGAGCAAGTTTGTCAAATTAAAAAACGGGGAAGGAGATCTTAAGTGGCTTGTAAGTTTTGTGAGAAGTATAATTTCTTGTGCATGGTTTTTTTTTGTATTGGTGCGAAGTATACCACTTACGTCTGTTGTGGTCAGAATTATGTTTTCGTAAATGCAAGTAAATGGTTTTTATTCCTTCTGTTACTGATTTTCTGGTTAATGAATGTAGTGGACCGTATTTTCTGTCAGTTGGATTTGAAGCAAGTGGAGTTTCATCAAATCGAGGATGATCAGACTTCTCTTTTTACCAAAATGGCTCAAGCGTAGGCAAAGGTGGTGTGTTTGCGTAAGGAGGTGGATGCAGTTGGGGAAAAAACAAAGGCTGCTTTTGTTAAAGAGGAATCTTTTATAACAGAATAAGAGGATGCAGAGGATTTATTAAATAAACAAGCTGTTGATTTTTCTCTTCTCAAAAGTATAGATTTTTAATAACTTATGGAGGATAACATTACTTTTTTAGAACAGGAAGTTAATCAATTTTAATTTTTTTTTGGTTGTCCTCGTTTGTATATCATAAATTGTAAAGCAAATTCTTGGTTAAAGTATGTTAAAACAACTTGGGGGGGTATGTTGTCTTTTGGTTCCTATGAATTGTTTTAAGGTTTGTAGGGTGGTGACCATTTGATAAGGTATTCGTTTTTATAATTAAAGCCTTCAAAAATACATTCAAATTTGTATTCCATATAATCTTCGATCTCAATTTCTTTGTCTTCCGCTGTCTTTCTAAGGCCGTTTGGTATAAGTTTGAGGAGCAAGATGTGGAAGCTTCAGTGGATTTGGGTAGGTCCTGGGATCTTAAATTTAAAGGTGTTATTGCTGAATTTTCTGGTGATCTTGTAGGGTCCGAATTTCTGATAGTCCAATTTTTTACTAGGTCATCCTTTTTGTTTAATATTTCTGGTAAGTAGGTATACTTTATCTCCTTCCTTTAAAAAAGGTGCTTCTGATCGTTTTTTATTATAATAGTACACCATCCGTTTTATGGCGAATTCAAAATTTTTTTGCAGGTTTTTGTGGAATTCTCACATTTATTTAACGTATTTTTCTGCTTTTGGTACTTGATTTTTTGGTGGTATTGACGGTAGTACTACAAGTGGGTTCCATTTTCACAGTACTTCATAAAGGGTGTATTTAATCATTGAATGTTATGAAGTGTTATATGTGAATTCTGCATATAGAAGTAGACTAATCCAATTATTCTAAGCCATATTCAGAAAATTGTGTAACCATATTTTTATTGTCTGGATGAGGCATTCGGTAACTCCATTTGTTTAGGCATGGCTTTTACTAACTATATTAAGTTTGATTCCTATTTGGTTTCGAATTGAGTTCTAGTATTTACTTATGAAGAGTATGTTTTAATCACAAATGTGTTTAGTCTAAATTCCATATTAGCTGAACATTTGTTTGTTATAGATTTGTTCTAGTTTTTTTGTTGATTATTTAAAATTTTATGGTTTTATGATTGTAATTTTTGTAAATTTGTATATAATAATTAGAATTTTATTGTATATTGTATTCATCAAAAGGTTTTTGGACAAGGGTAATTTTTGTATAAAATCGTATAAAATAACTTGGAAAAATACTAAGGGAGCATCATAAAATTATAATTTTCCATAAAGTAAATGTCAGTTTGACTTGTTTCTACAACAAAAATTGCAGGTCTTGATATATTGTTCGATCTGTTATTGTATTTATGGCCAAAAGTATGTTTTAGTGATGAATTCTTGGGTTCTGTCAATACCTAGGTATCCATATGCCAGGGTATCATAATATTGTCTAATTAATTGTTGTTGGAGTTTCTTTATCAGAACATAGAATAATTTGTTGAACAAGATAATACCATTTTGTACACTAAATTTCTTTGGTCTGTTTAGGCTGTTGTTAAATATTCTTTTGGCAATAGGATGTTCCTGGTAACTCTTTTTGAATTCTTCCATAAATTTATTTTCTAAGGTATATGTAATGAAATTTAGGCTTTTACTAATTGTCAAAATTCCTTCTTTTTCTTATCTAAAAATTACTCCTTTATCGGGTTAGACTTCTTTTATTAGGTTTGGTTGTTGATTGATGGTGTTAGTTCCTAAGTTGTCTTTTCCTTTGAAATATACTATTCTTATGTTATATTCATTAAAGGTTTCCCACCATTGAATTTGTTATCAGTTTAGTTTTTTGGTGGTCAAAAAGAATATAAGGTTTTTATAATCTGAGTATACCATAAAGGTTTTGTTTGTTTGAAGATAGATTTTCTATTGTTTACAGGCTTGTACCACAGTTATTAATTTTTTGTTGTATATAGGGTATCATAATTCAATTAAAGTGAATTTATGTGATAGGTAAGTGACTGGGTGTTATTTATTGTTAGGGTGTAATTGACATAAACATGTTCTTAATACGGCATTAAATACATCAATTTCGACTTTGATTGGTAATTTCGGATCATATAGTTTTAGGATTGGTACAGTCAAAAATGATTCTTTTAATGTTTGGAAGGATCTTAGTCTTTCTGGGGTCATATTGAAAAGTGTTTCAATTTTTATAAGTTCCATCAGGACAGTAGCGAAATGGCTATATTGTTTGATGAATCATTGGTAATAATTGCAAAGTTTTAAAAAAACTTGTATTTCCTTGATTATTTGAGGTACTGGCTAATTTAAATTGCTTCTATTTTTTTAAGGTCCATTTTGATTCCATCAATGATAACAATTACACCAAGGAATTCACATTGTATAACTTCAAATTCTATCTTTTCAAATTCTACCTTGAGGTCCCATTTATCTAAGGTTTGTAAGATCATGTTGACGTGTTTTCAGTGTTCTTCAGGGTTTTTACTGTAAATTAGGATATTATCGAGATAAACTACACATATTCTGTCTATATAATCCTTAAAAACATAGTTTATGAAGGTTTGAAATGATACTGGTGCATTAGTTAATCCAAAAGGCATAACTAAATATTTGAAAAGTCCATATTTGGTTCTAAAGACTATTTTCTATATATCCTTAGGTGCTATTCGTAAATTATGGTAAACAGCAACAATATCTAACTTAGTAAATACTTTTACTCCTTATAATTAATTTAAGGATTTGTTGATTTTATTTAAACCATTTCGATCTTTTATCATAATTTCGTTAAAATTTTTGTAATCAACACAGATTCATAATTTTCCATTCTTTTTTAGGACAAATAATATAGGATGTCCAGTGGGGGACCATGAAGGTTGGATGTATCCTTTTCTCAAATTTTCTTCAATATATTTTTGTAATACTTCTAATTCTTCTTGTGTACAGGCATAAACTAGTATGAATTTTGATAAGATGCTATCCTTAAGAGGTATTTCGTATATAAATTCGTTAAATTTTGGTAGTGTATCCTTATCCTTGGATTTTTGAAAGGTTCTTATTCTTTTGGCTATCCATTGCAGGATTTTAAAAGTAACAATATTAAAAAGATCTTTCATTCATAGCCATATCCTCTTCAGGGTATTTAGTTTATATTAGGCCCAATATTTGATTTCTTTGTCAAATAAGTGCATCGTGAGTTGTAGGTGAACTTCCTTCATCAGTACATGTTTCTTATGTTTTTTCTTTTCTAATTTTTGGCAGTCGTATTGGGTGAATTTGATGGTCTTGGAACGATAACTTATTACTGGATTATGTTTGTTTAACCAATTGTATTCTAGAATTAGGTTGTGATTTTGTAAATTCAAAATATCAACCATTTTTTTTTCTTAGTGATTGTTAATAATTAAGTTGATTTTGGTTTTGTAGTGGATAGTTCTAATCAGATTTCCTCTGAAGGTAACTACATTGTATGTGGTTTTCTTTTTGATGGTTTTAAAGTTGTGTTTTTTGATGTAATCTTCGGAGATGTAGGTGGTTTCTGTACCACTGTCTATTAATGCTGAGGTGAGGTTTCCATTGACGTTGTAGGAAATAACAAATTGTTGTTTTTTAATATTATGAAGTATTTTGTCAGGTCCTTTCTTAATGAAGCTATTGCTGGACCATTTGGCTTGCGTCAAGGTCCAAAACTCTATTCGTTTAAAACTTTTTTTGTAAGGTTGGTGATGTTTTGTGAAATTTCTTCTTGTGTTGGGGGGTTGTGGAAAATTTGCAGGTGATTTGGTGATTTTGGGTTCGAATAATTTACTTGTATTCTGAGATTTTGTTGTTGTTCTAATAGAATTCGGATTTCGATAGTGTTGGCTTTTTGTCCTTTTCCTGAGTTAAGTTCTTTAACGTAGAGATTTCTTGCTTCTGGTGTGTTTATAATTCACCACCAATTTTGTTGGTTTGTTAGCATAGTCTAGTTCTGTGCATGGTGTTTACATATAATTAATTGTCTGGCGTAGGCTGCATAGACTGATTTTTGATTACACATTAGGCATTTTTTGAGGGGTTTGAGAATTCTTCTGTCAATTATTATGAGCTTAACTTCTTACTCCTAATCTTGTTACGTTTTTATAAGGTGCTAGTATTGGTTCCAATCTTATACAAATTCGAATTCATATAGGTCTATTATTGCTAAGTATGTCGAGTATTGATAAGATTAATATTGACTTCTTTTAAATTATCTCGCGAAGGTATATCCTTTTGTTGATATTAAATCAATGCATATTTGGTATAATTATTTTGTCCCATGGGTCTGGTATGATCTGCAGAGTAAACATCTATTATTTCTATATTCAATCGAGTATATTTTATAAACGCATGGTTTGGAGTGGTCCTATGTGATAAATCCGTCATTATCTAAGGGTGGTTTATCAAAATTTTGGCAACTTCCTTTGAAGCATTTTAGTTTTTTCGGATTTTTGTTGTTATCTGTACTGATTTTTTCATAAAATCCTTCTAATGAGTTGTTGTTTGTAGGTAAGTCTTCTTCGCAGGTCATTACTCTAACTTATTTGAGGGTAATTTTGGGTGCAGGGAGTATGTTATATTTCGGGATAATCTGAGTGAGGTATGTTCTGTTTAGTAAGTATTTTTCTTTTAGGTTTCTGGTAGAATTTCTGGTTAGTCGGATGCGGGTTGCGGTTGCAGGGAGTTTGTGATGCCAGAGCCAATGATATTCGTGTATTATTAGTTTTATGGTGATTTTTGGTTAAAATTCTTCTTCTTTAGACAAGTTTTGCAGGGTATCCATGTCAAAACTCATAGTGTTGGATATATCTTCTTCTTTTTCTTTTTTTAATTAATCCGCCAAATATTTTCTTTTGATAGTAGCTTGATAGGCGTATATGATTCATTTCATGGTTGTGTTGAGGAAGTCTTCAGTTTCTAATTTATTATCTTCTTCTAAATTTTCTATGGTTTGATAAATAGTAATGTTGAGTTTTTTTGTTTAGTAGGGGTTGTAAGTAAATTCTGAACAAATTGATTCAGTGTTTTCGTTTTCACTGTAGTTTTTTTCATCATTATTGTTGTTTCCGATGTTTTCTGTGATTCTAACATTTTTGCGTTATTTGTGTAGCTTTTTATAGTTTCGGGATATATGTCCTTCCTTATTGCAGTCGTAGCATATTATGGTGTTGGATTTTTATGGTTTGTTGGGGTTTTTGTGTTGATTTTTCATTGTTTTTAGTTCCATAGGTGTAGGGCCGTAAGTTTTTTTTGGAATAAATCCTTTTCCTTCCTTCTTCCATTGATTTTTTGGTTATTCATGATTTTTATTTTTATGTCCGTTGGTATTTTTGTAGGGGTTGTGGGGAGTGCATGTTTTGGATGAATTGGTTCTATGGTTTTGGTAGTGAGTGTTGTCTAATTCGATGATGAGGTATTGGATGTCTTTGTAGGTTAAATCCTTGTTGATAGTAGTTAATTCAATAATTTTATTTCTTTATTGAGATTTCAATCCTTTTTTAGTGTGATGAAGTAATTAATCGTTATTGTAGTTAGTGAGTATAGTGTATTGGTCGAATTGTTGGAAAAAGTTCCGAGCTGAGCCTTTTTGCGTTAAGGCGTACAATTTCCTCAAGGTGTCTTCAGCCTTATTCTTGTATCCGCAAATTTGTCATAAGAAATTGCTAAAGTGAGTGAAGTTGGTGAGAATTCGGGTAATATCTGGGATTGTATCCCTTCAGTATTCTGGGGCAGTGTCCTTATATTTATCTTTGTAAGTATTATAAGTATGGAAAAGGGTTCCTTTAAAGAACATAACCGTAAAACGGACTTTATCCTCACCATTGATAAATTGGTTGCGTTAAAAGTAAAATACATCTTTGAATTGTCAAAGAAATTAATCAAGTTTCTCTGGTGATCCTCCAAATTTAATAGGATTGGGGACTTTAATATTTTTAGAGTTTCTAGCTCTAAATGAATTAATATTGGGGGTAGGGTTATTACCACTATTACTTCCATAATCGCTTGGATCCTTGTCAGGGTCCTCTAGGTTGTGCATTAGTTCCTTACCTCTCTTTGGGGCATATCTAGAATTGTTTAGTTCTAACACTCTGTGTATTCCTTGGAAATTTTGATTTCTTTTGTAGATTCCACTAGAGCCTGTGTATCCAGTGTCTCCTGGTACTTCAGTCGGATATTCCTACATTAGGACATCATGATATTCTTATTCTGCTTTAAGATAGGTGGCCATATTTTTTAGTATGTTAATTGCAATTTCTAGGTTTTATAATTGTCTAGCTAAGTTAACTGATTCAATTTCTAATAAGTCATCTTGATAACTTATCATAGGTAAAGGGGATCTGGTTTGGACTTATATTCCAGCGTAAGTATATAAAGTATCATTAATAAAAAGAAAGTTTTCTTCCTTAAAAGATTCTATAATTAATTCAAATTCGGATAAGAATAGTACTTCTCCTTTCTTCTTTCAATAATATCCTAATATTTATGTAGTAAAATGAACATAGTTAATAAGTAAATCAACTTTTGGTAGGTTAAAATCAGCTTCGCAGAAATAAGCGGATTCTTCATCAACTTCCGTTTCGTAGTCCGATATATCTCCTAACTCTTAATATTCAGGGACGATTGCATAATAAATAATGTCTAAAGAAAGTAAATTGATATACATATACCTCTTCTTCAATCTAAATAGGATTGGTTAAAATATTACACCTTACCCCAACTACATCTGGGCAAGCTTATACCTCTTTATACTACTAGGTTCTTACTTTAAAATACCTATTATTCTCAAAAGGAAAAAATATACAATCACAAATAAGGTAAAATAAGAAATAAAACATATAACAATAACAAATACTAAAAGCATTCTTTGAATACTAATTATATTTAAATTGACCAATAAAAAACAAAATAAGAAGATCTGTTTTCATCAATCCTAATAATAATGGTTATATACATAATAATAATACATAAAATGAAGATATTCATAAATATTCATCACTCATTGCTCATCATTACTCGCCGCTCGTTGCTCATCGTTGGGTAAGCAAGATAATCCACAAGCATATCACATAATACATATTTATCACATAACAAGGTTCAGAAAAAGACAGTCAAACTCGCAAACATAAATAATAGGAGTAATTGGTAGAAATGCAGCAGAATAGGTGGGATGTCCTGTTCTCCTTATGCTATGGACTTGCGGGTACAAGTTCTGCGCTGTCACTTAGCGTAGACTGTGACAAATCAATTCTTAAATTATAGGATGGAGAAAAAAATTAGTATAAAATTTGCAAATTCAGCTTATAAAATAAGTACAAGTACACTACAGATATTAATTTTGTTTCCATTTTTTTTTAAAAAAAAACAATTACATTTAGTACTTATTTTTGAAACTGGAATATAAAATAAAGAATTTTAAATTAACTGATTTTCCTTCCATAACCAACTTAATTAACGTTTTTATTTAAGAGGTGATATTGAAAATATAAATTTTTAAATTAATAAAGTTATTTTATATAGTTTATTATGTTAAACCTTTATTTATATTAATAGAAAGGAAGATAGCCGGGTTGCTTTAAAAGGTCGGCCACATTTAACATTTGATTTTGTGACCATAGTAACGTATAGCAGGTGTTTGTTTTAGGGTCCACGAAAGTAAGGATTGATATTCTGAGATTCAAAGAACGCGCCAAAACCCGTATAACGCAAAAAAGTCCTATGATATCGTTGTGATGGAATAATAGCTGTGGTTCTCCTGTTGGAAGCAAGTTTAACCAGTGCATCAAAGGGCTTCCGACCCCGCCCTTATAATTTTGATGCCAATTTCCCTTTCTGGTTATATAAGGTTTATCTTTTTGATATTAGCGTTGATTTGATCGGTTTAGCGTGATACTTCCGAGGCAGTGCAAAATGGCGCCGGATACGGAGCTTGCTAAGGCTATTGGCGACGGCGCCTTTAAATTAACATGTTCACAACATATACCCCTGAGGTATTTTAAGAGGCTTCCTATGGGTGTGAAATATATAAAAGCTCTGATCTGGAAAAAATAGAGAGAAGATTGAAATCTGCCTTAGGATCGTATATAGCTTCGACCCTTTTGTTTCGATATGTTAGCTACGCTGTATATCTACCTGATGGTCAATTTGAACGTTATGAATTCTTTCGTGATTTTTGCATTGCGAATACCATTGAATGCACTGCTTGCATCAATTCAAATTTTTTCGTGCGCGCGTCAATATCATGGCTATTCAGCGATGTGCCTTGTTTGCACTGCCAAATTTGCTTGAAACACTGGTGGCTGTGTGTTGCATTGCATCCTGGCTGCCAGCACTGCCAAATTAGCCTCGAAGCGCCTGGATTCGAGGCTACTGCCACATGTACAGTGCGCTGCTGGAGAAAGTTATGCCGTGTTCGAATTAATGCAGTGCTGATGGGCCCTTGCATTACATGATTTTTCCACCAGTATTTGCATTCATGCTTCGGATCAATGAGTGTCGAACATCCACTCGATATTCCAGCCCGCTGAAAATGCGAAAAAACACGAAAGCGTGGGTACTCAACCAACATAGTAGCCTAGCGCCTGGTATCGAGGCTACCCAACCAAGCTTAGTTTTGCAGGCAAACCGCATGCATTCCCACCTATTCTATGTTTCCTTGATAATGCTTGCATTGCAAACATCATTAAATTCCCTTTTGCATCAATTCATTCTTCCAAGGCTTACCATGTAATAGTGTTGTGCCGTGTTTGCACTGCAGGGAATGTTTCACTTGAAACATTGTGGCGCTTATGATGGTGTATTGCATTGCATACTCTGCGACGTCAATCTTGAAGCCAAACCAATGAGACTGCAAGGTGTGAACCTTACCAAATGTATGCATAGTGTGCACTGCCTATTTGCATTGCATCCAACCTTTGACTGTTTGCATTCAGCCTGGCGCTTCAGATCAATGAGTGTTAAGCATTCGGTCGATCTTTGGGCCGAAGCTAAGTATGCTAACGTGAAAGTGGGCCGGCTGGTTCGCTAGGCCGGCCAAATATTTGTAGTTGAACCACATACATTCTACATTGAAGCAACTGACACCCCACTAGCTTGTTCTGGGTTTCTTATACGAAGCGTTGCGCAGAGGTAAACGAGAATGTTGGGATGTTTGGCAACAAGCGTGGGCAAGCTCCTTAGCTTTGCATGACTAGAAGTGCTGTGACCGGAGCCTCAGCCCCCAATGCTAAGTTTTGGCTACTTTGTTATTTTGAGCATCGCTGAATTTGCATCGCTGTGCAATGTTGGTTAAATTCCACTGATGCTCGGATGCTAGGCTAAGCTGATGTGTCGAATTAATCTTCCGCCTAGAGCTCGAAACACGACGTGCTTGCTCTCTCTACACTTAATTGCAATGACTGACACTATTACGACTAAGAATAGACAAAGTGAAGTGAGGGAGCTAGCGAACCGACTTCTGGGTCTTGCAGGTAACATCACCCCGCTTTCTAAGAAAAATGTAGCCCGTCTAGCGAGACAGACCCGTCTGCTTTTTGACTAACAAATTTGTTGACTTACTGAAGTCGAGAAAGGATTCGGTCTCACCGACCCAGCAACGATCCTTAGCCAGAGTTTGTGCCATTTTATCGGGCACGGAGCCTTGGCTTCAAAATCAAACTTGTGGAAGATGACGAGCCAAGAGAGGCGAGAAATTTCCTCTTTAATCCAAGAAAATCGGATAGATGTTCAAGAAGGTCCACGAAAGAGCGTTGCTCCTTCATCCAAATCCGCTCCTCCCGCAGTGACGCCAAGAGAAATGTCGTCAAATGCAACACAACGCACCGAGTCTGGCGACAGAGACCGGTTAGATATATATATAGCTAGTGAAACGTCGCCAGAATTGCCGGGAGAGGAACAATCTACGAGCGTTCTCCTAGCTGAGATAGAGGAACTTAAGTTAAGACTTAAAGCCACTGAAGACGAAAGAAATTCTGCACAAAAGAAAATAGAAGAATTGACGAGTATTAAGCAACATCTCATGGGCAAGATCGATGGAATGGAGAGTGCTATGGAATTAATGACTGGGAGCTCTAAAAGATCCCGAATAGGATTTTAAACATTGAGACCTATCTAGTGTACATTATTGTGTAGAGAGATACAGTATATATACTCGATAAATATTTGCCACACCAGGCTTTATTGCGTAAACCGATGTGACTAATATGGCATCAGCCACTTTACATAATGCTCCAAAGGATGGTTTTCTACGTCATACCGGAAAACCTAAACGCCAGAGCAAATGGAAGCAGTTGAAGTGTTTTTTGAGGGGTGGTCGGGGTGTATGCTTTTTTGGTGACGGATTAACCTCCACTTTTGAGGAAATTCCCGAGAACATAGATGACAAACATGAAGGTTATTGGACATATGCGTGTCTAATTGATGTCTCCTCAAACTTGATCTCCTCGGATAGGTTTTTGTGCATGATCCGATATTGCAACTCCAGGTGGTCTTTTGTTCGGGTACTTTTATTCCTCTTCTTATATTATGCATGTATCGGCGATGATGTGTGAGAAGATCCTGATTTGGATAGCGGCTGTTACAATCGTTGCATTTAAGATATGTTTTGGGCGGTTGTTCTCCATGATATTGTGACAAATGTCTTATCAAATTCCCCCCGCGTTTAAGAATAGCGAAACATTTATGGCATTTGTAACTGTTCTCAAAGCCTTCAGGGCTATTTTGAGGGAGAGTTTTGGGATTGATTTTGAGGGATGGCCTTGTAAATCCTTGTGGGTGCTCATCGCTCCATGTATCCGAGGATGGTTTATCGGGAGTTTCTGTTTGATCGGGCTTTACAGCTACTGCTTCTAGGTTCGTTGGCTCAGAGCTGAAGAGTGGTTGAGCTTCTGGTATAGCTGGCCATGTGTATGACTGTACTGACTGGTCCCACATGTTATAGCAGAAGAGAGGTCCATCATACTGATCATCTGGTAGCCAAATATTGCCGACTGTTTGACATTGTCCATGTGGAACAGGAGGGTCAAAGGTAGCGTTTTGGGCAGCGAAGATTGTAGAGTTTTGTTTACCGGCATCGTAGCTTACGCTAGCCTCCAGACGGCTTGTAGATGAGAAAGAATCTATAAAGACATTGTTCAGAATTTCTCCCAGGTCGTCATTAGCAAGCGGGTAGAATACGTCGATGCTTTGAGGTTCTGAGATTAAAGGAGTCATCTTGGCTGATGTTGGAAATTTTCGGGGTATGGAAAAGGAAGAGAACGGTTAAAGTTAGTTTTTTTCATAGCAAGAAATTAAATTCGATTGCACGGTGCGGATTCGCCGTGTTATAACAACGCCATTCGACTATGCCGCCCTTCGCATACTTCAAAATGTGCAGGACAATCATGCCTGAAATATCTGCCTCTCAGAGGAGATAGATTTATCTCGATTTAGGGACTTTGATTGGATAGAAGATGCAGCCCGCCTTGCATTGATTGATCACCAAAAAAAAAAAAAAAACTCTGGCCCCTTTCTGGAGTATAGACTCAATAACCCCTTCCCTTCACCCCCAGTGTAGAGGTCTCGGACTCTGCATCAATTCCTTTGCTGTTAGTAGGTTGCCTTGCAAGTTACGAGTGCCTACGGCCCTTTCGAACGCATGAACCCCGCCACGGGGCCCGACACCCTCCGCTATCTCGATCAAAACAAAATACCAATCCGCCAACCGATTAATTCTCTTACCCCGGGTCCCTGGTAACTGCACCCTCTAACTTTAAGAAGGAAGCAATGACACTACATTGGGCGACTTCTCGTTGGTCTTGAAGTAGAGAAGCTGACATCAGAGTGCGCAGACTTCGTGAGAACAAGCGCCGGCTCGAATAATCACCAAAATACGATGTTTCTAAGACAGTTTTGGGTGGTGCTCGTTAAACCTTTACCACCGGGGGGATTGTTTGACTGAGTGGCTCCTGCTCAGGCACTGAGTAATCCCGCAACTGAGATTAAAACGTGGCGGCGGCAAGTCGAGGGGCAGTTGCAGCACAAGAGTATCTTAAGGGCGGAAACTTGTATTTCGCTCGCTTTCATAGTTGATGTATAGCGAGTATTTATTATCCCATCACGTTAAATCGTACGACTAAAACTGCCCATCCAAATCGCTAACCTCTCAGTCATCTCACTTGCAGTCTTAGTTCTTCCTTGATAGCGACCTTCCTCCTCTATTTCAGCCGGATTATCTATTCTTTTTCGAAATATCCACAAACCCTAAGGTTTCGCTTGTTGGATTGTCCGGGGTGACGAAAAACGCTGAGGGTCCTTCTACTGATGTACAAGTCGACAGGAAGAGCGGATTCGATGGTGTAAATGGCGAAACTTTGAAAGAGGATCTCACCGAAAGACGAAACATGTCGAGCCTAGGCTACGCTCTCACGCTCCCAAAAGCTACTCACCCATGGAACTCGGGCCGAACTGCACAGTCGAAATATGAGCCATGCGGCAAACCCGAGATACGGCACACCCTTGAACGCCCAGATGCCTTGGATCCGAGCATCGACCGTACGCAGCGGGACTCGAATGAAGATTTTTACGGTGACGGCGAAGGCTCGGCTACAGACGCTGACTCTGTGGTCGGTTTCGATATATGTAACGAAGATGCCATTGATCGCGATAATAGAGATGTTATTCAACGTGGACGAGAGGTTGAAGACATTATCGGAGTTACCTTCAGGAACAGACGTTTGGTGTATGTGGTACAATGGAAACCGAAGATGCTCACCGAGACCGCTCTGGGTCACTTCAAACAAAGAGTTGACTATCGAAAAGTGCAGCGCCTTGAAAGGGGAAGCGGTATTGCATGGGTGGTTGACCGGGAGTACGGAATCTTAGCTCGGAAGGAGCTCAAGAGGAACTGGCCTGACAAACTCCGTAGCTTTGAAACTGATGAGAAGATACTCATAAGGCCTAATTCCCCGAAATCGAACCCCAGAAAAAGATCTCAAGAGGACGTCCGATCCAATATTTCGAGGAAAGAGAAAGAGCCAAGAAAAAAAAAGGTTGTCACTATATAAGCTTGCTGGTGGCAGCCGGTTTCTATCGTGATATTGGTGGAAAAACATCCAAACCGTGGGCGTAACGTTGCAAACTGGGAATTTAGGTTGGTGGGGTTTGCGGTCCGTCGTTCAGGGGTTTATTCGTTTCTCATCAGTTGTATATAACCACTCATGTTTGCATTCAGCCTGCCTGATTTGTTGGGGGTAATTAATTTGTGCCATTTCTGTGTTGATGTTGGATTTTGATATTGTTTGATGTCGATGTAATAGCTTGGGATTCGCTAAAAATCTCTCTACCCATGGTTGGTTCTCCAGAGCCCTTATATACATTTCTATTTAAGATATGACCGCAAGACTTTTACGGTGAGCTCATACCATATCCTGTACCAGAGCTCGCTGCCTGGAGGCCTCACTTGGTTGCCAGCAGTCACGTGCCTTGGTTAGGCCTTCAGCCACTGCAGCCACCCGGGTGGCTGCTGGTTTGCTCTATGCTTGTTTGCTTTCACATTTGAAAAGCAAATGTAGAGCTTTCGAACGGGTATGTGACGAACGGAATTCCTAGTTCTTGAGATCTCATAGTCAATTATAACTAGCAAGGAACAAAATAAAACTCCCGTAACAACATAGCGAGCCGCTGTAGATAGTCAAAGCTATACCTTGATATTAACTGCACAATGAAGGATCCCTAGGTCATATACAGATTGTTTACGTCGTAAAGCCTTGTAGATCCCCATGTTCAACTTGAGCAATGGTATCTAATAACCACCCTGGATGCGAAGCATTGATGTAACACTGCACCTCCAGCATGAATGAAGCATCGACTGATGCCTTGGAATTGGAGGTGCCAGCAATCAAACCGAGTTTCAAAGGGAAGCTAGACTTAGAAGTAGGCGAATGACGTCCGTTCGGTGGTGGTGGTGAGGCTTCTGTGCGTGTCGACTGAGAGAACTTATTTCAAGGTTCAGCCTGCCCAAACTTGCGACCCTGCGATTCCTGCGATTCCTCCTTATTCTCATATGATGTGCCTTTGATAGGATGGTGGGTCGGATGAGCACGATCAAATTTTGTCTTTGCCTTCTTGTGGTTGGTGAAACTACCTGAGAAATTCTATAACAAAAGTTTTTATTATATTTTGACAATAGCTGCATGTTTCGCACCATGTTCTCCGACGCGATTGGTTAGGTTGAGAAACACCTCCACTCAACTGCAATTACTGGAGCAGATAGTAGGCTCTCTATGTACATATGTGACGAGCTTTGCAGTGTGCGTATTCATATGCGCCTCTTCAAATCTATGCAACTTATGTATCTACGAGCAACTAATTGAGTACAGTCGTATCTTATCTTTGTTTTTACCTTCATACGTCTTGTGTGGTCAACATTGGCCATCCTTCAAATGCCACCGGCTCTTCAAGCTCGCGTTTGCGGAATAAAAAGCGTAATATCTGCAGCAGCTACAATATGACACCAAGAAATGCCTTTTATAACATTGGTACATCTAAGTTTGTGTGGGAAGTCGTGTGGAGATGTCAATTAAATGTCACCGCCATTTCGGCGAAGGGCCGAGTGCGCCGGATCGAGGCAAGATTTCCAATAAAAGGTTCTAATACTCTTGATTACAGTTATATAAACGTTCTTTCACATAATACAAAGGATGATGTCCGCGTATTCTCTCTCATCGACATAACCTGTGTGTTCTCTCTCGTCAATATACCCCGCGTATTCTAAACTCTCCCTCTCTACTCTGTTTCTCCCAAGATGATAGGATTAGACCCAGGTGCTGCTGATGCCATTATGTTACACGCAACTGGCAAAAACTTTCTTCTGTTTCTCTTTGGTTGCAGATAAGAATTGTAAGAATCGTTAGGATGGATGGAACTTCGAATGCTCGCATCGCCGTACTTGCGATACCTTGAAGTAGGTTTAAGACCGTACTGGAATGCCTCCGGGGTCAATACCCATCGGGTTGGTTTTCTCTCAACCAAAAGAATTCCCTAAAGTAAAGACCAAATACCATATTAGCCATACTACTTGCTGATGACCAAATGTTTTAAGTAAACCTACCCTATTCACTAAAAGATTATATCGAACAGAACTCTTCCACCCTTTCGATTCTTTTATCGCAAGACCTGGATATTTAACTTCCAACTGCTTGTAAATTTCTCGTGTAGTCCATCCATCTTTTGGGGCATCTTTGAGGACGATGAAAAGTTTTTCTGACCAAGAGGTATGCTCGTGTGTTACCCGTGGCAGCCCATCCTTTACAAGATCGCCGGAATAAGAAAAAAAATTCGAGACCTCGCCTTCGTAGAAATCTCTACCGGATATCTGAAAGTCTTTGTCACCATTAGAATTGGCCTGGGCTTCAGATTGATATTGGGAATCGCTCGGTATGATCGTGGTGGGATCACCACCATCGAAATAATGATAGCTTTGAGGTGCGTAGGTGCTGCAGTGCCCAGAGTAGCTATCCTGCGCTTCACCAAAAGGGTAAGGCCTAGATACGCCAGTAGATGTAGAACATATTTGATAGCTTACGCCGGAAAGAAAAGTGCTCGGATGTCTGATTCCGAGGTTAGAGAGTTCAAAAGTGTTTGAAGTCTCCTCTGCATTCGTTGAGGGATGTTGCAAAGGATAAATCAGATCGTTCATAACGAAATAAGAGTTATCAGGATGTATGGCTTCCAAACTATCAACGAAGGCGGACTTGATCAGTTCGAGATCGTGACCGAGAATGAAGAAAAAGGTGAAGGCAACCAATTTCCCCTTGCACAAAGCAACGACGGTCTTTGCATAATTTATACACCTTTTTTAACGCCATTTTGGTAGCGAGTCCATGTCTCCATGAGGCACTGGTCTGGATGTTACCGCCAAACCACGCGTTGTACGATGTTTCGGGCTTTAAAGATCAGATTTTACCACTCCTGCATGATGAGAGGCTCTCCTTCGATTTGCATAGAGTTTATATGTGCAATATTGTCACATTGCGGACTCATGCGAGTCCTGAGAGGAGGCATTAATTAATCTCCATATGCTCTGTGATCACCCAAACGTTCTCTCATGCCGTGTGAAGAGCCGGTATCTGAATCACAGTTGGCAGGGATCACGCAGATTTTCCAAGCAGTCTCGCCAGGGATGCTACGGAAACCGTGAAAAAAGCCTAGGATGAACAGGCTTGATAGCCTTGAGACAATCGTTTTAGATGAAAACTGATATTGACAGACCAGCCCTTCCGATAGAGTCTGAACAATTATTTTGTGGATTTATTGGTCGCTCTGGTCTACATATATCAATGTAGCTGTAAGGCGCCGGGTCAGCCGGTAGATAAATCTAAGCCTTGTCCTTTTCGGTCCTGCCAAAGACCTACCGAGACGGGAAACTAGCGGGGCATTGAAGGAAGTAGGGTGAGCGGCGGGGCAGCCGAGAAAAAGAAATACTATATCATTTTTTGAAAGTGAAAGCTCAAACCAACAGAATTTTGCTTGACACTCTTACACTCTCACTCACTTGAAATTTCTATTGGTAAAGGTAGCGAGATCAGGAATATCCGTTATTATGCATATTTTCTGACATATAATGTGAAAAAAGTAGCTGGTGCTGGATATTTCGAATAGATCTAAACAATTGGAGGCTTTCTCTATGTACAGCACTCTTGCATTATCACACGTCTCATTAAATAGATTCACATTGGTGGAGTTTCACACGTATGCCACCCCTGGACTCCTGCCAGGCGCATCTCGCAGTGGGGGTTATGGAACCGATTTAATAATTGCTTTTGCCAGTAACTCCACCGATCTTTCACAAGGGAGCCGGGCTCGCTGTAGAAAGGAATACCTGTCTTCAATACGACCAGGCATATACTTCTGCCCGAAGTTTGGTGTAGTGTCGGCCAGGTATTGCGAACCCTCCTGTCATTTTGTAGCTATACTTCTCATTGGACTTGCCTTTTTGTTGCCTTGCCTGCATTTTACGGTAGGCTCACAACATTCGGCGGGTGGATTTTAATACACGAGTATTTAATACTTAGATAGCTCACTAATGAAACGCGAAGTACAATAAGATAATAAGCAACTAGCTCCTCGCTTTCTTCTTTTCGACTCTCTTCTTCCGCTTCCGTCGAACCATCAGCCTTACATGATGTTTTATTCCCCAATCAGAATCGCAATTCAACAAGAAGCTATCTGTTACACCACGGTACTCTTCTTCCTCTAGCAAAGCCAACCGAACGCTTTTAATAAATGACCTTTGCACTTCTTCCGACTGGTTTTCAAATTGTCCCAAAAATCCATCCAGATTCCAGGCTCCACTGTCGATATATCTTTCGAGCGTTTTAACGATTTGTTCCTACAAAGTATTAATTAGTTGACGATTAACTATCATTATCACTGCTCGCCCCGGGTGACAAATGTTTAACGAACCTTCCAATAAATCTTCGCATTCTGGCAATTGACCTCGTCCCGGGCACCCCAAAAAGCTGGTATCTTCAAGCGACTGTAGATATCTTCAAAACTACTGGACCATGTCTCAGGTTCTGGGTATATAGCTGTCGCGTCGGTGGTTAAAGGCAGACGAAGCGGTGGGAGGATCTGTGGAAGAGGGATAGGCGGTGGTAACGTGCGTAAAAGGTTCGTTTGTTGGCCTAATATGTCGCTACTTTGGTAAAGCTCCGAGCTTTCACCCGTCTCCGACCCTTCGTCCATACCGATAAAGCAAGCCGATGTTAAGCTGCTGTGAAAATGGAGAGTAGTCGCGTTGAAATAAAGAATAGGGATCTGATGAGGTCGAGCCGTGGCAAGTCGTTGAAGCGGTACGCGTGTAAGATCTCCGTAATCCACGCGTAATTCTGCGAGTCCGCCCTCAATTTAGCTCCCGCGTCGTAAGGACCTCAGAAAAATTGGAAATATAAAATCGAGACTCTTACTGTGCTTGCAACCAAGCTGCTTTATGTCATATTCGTTTTCCTCGGCTAGAGGGGCAGCCCCGCATCGGGTTTTCAATACAGCCACGCACAAGCCACAGTGAGCACCCTCACAAGCCACAGTGCTCTCCTTCCTTGAATGACACAGATAGTTTGGGATTTCTCGTCCACATATTTTGTTTAATTCGATCGGTAGCCGAAGTTTTATATTTTTATACAAGCAAGTTAACAAATTAAATTCTAAGAGAATTGATGTGCAAGAGCTTGTGTGAATGGTCTGGAAAGTACAAGAATTTGTGAATTGGCACAAGGAAAGAAAATTGGGGTATCGCGACGGGTATTGGAACCAAAGCGTCCGTGAGGTAAGGAGCCAAGTAAAGCCAGAGTAGTCAGAATCAAACCCGAGATTATAAGTGAATTTTTGTAAAAAGTAAGACCGATACGTATCGCAATCAACCTGGATGGTTCGATTGATCATGCCCATGAGACATGGCGACCAATAAGTTGAGAGCGTGTTCAGGCGGATGCTGAAGCGGATTGGTGCAGGCTTGGCCGAATGGGGAGGTCCGGAATTGTTTGTGTCTCGGGGCCTCGGTCTCTCGAGTCCTCGGCATCTTAGCCCCTCGCTCAGCGCCATCCACCTTGTTTTGACTGCAAATAGCAAGGTTGGCACAACCATAACCTTGGCGGCATGCATGGTGGGCCGGCTCTCAGGCGGAAGGAAATGACATTTGCTGTAATAGTGGTCAGGCGGCAGGGATAATAAAATGCTCATTTGCATCAGCAAAAGTACCGTCTTCGACCCGGGCAAACGAGAAATGTGACCTAAAAATCGAAGTATTGGTACAAGACGGATTGTAGATGTATCGATGGCGATACATACGCATCACACACTTTCTGTGTAAAGAAATGCCTACCCCCTGTTTTACTTTGTATCCGAAAGCGTCTGTGCGTGACGCTAAGTAACCAGAAGCGAGACGGAACTTTCGAATGCTTACCCGTATCCACCTTGGACCCCCTGAATTTTCTGACCAGAGCCATACCAAAAAGCTCATGTGCAACCTCTTCAACATGTTGTATTAATCCACTCTGATTCATAACCAAATCAATACAAATAGGATCACTTGATCTCAGACGTGTCTTGCCACATTTCGAAACGTCAACACCATAAAGGATTCCAGACGTAATATCAAACCAGCTAAGGTCGGAAGAAATCTCGTGTACTCCTGCTTTACAATAGCTTGCGGGGTCTTTTTTGGCGGGAGCGAGGGCTGGGCATTGGGGTTTTGACCTACAGCTGACCATTCCACTTTTGGAAGTAAGGCACTGCCCTTAAGATCTTGTTATGTTGGGTTTCAGATTATCAACAGAAGGATAGCTGCAACGGTCATACCGTCGACGGATGTACAGACCAGAGACACCGCTGTAATACTACTCCTTGGACTTCGCGAATGATCTAAATGATTTATTGATGCTACGAACGAATTCACGAACCTATAAACTTGTTGATTCCTTTGAGATTCTGCACAAATTGATCACGGGCCCCCAACCGATATGATATAGATCAATTTTAACGATACACTGATATACGGCGCTTATGTGGGCTATCAGTTGGCCATAAGTCGGATAGTACACTTCTTCTTCTTTCTCTTTAGCGCAATTCATTGAGAATAATGATAAATTTATTTTAATACATTGGGAGACCAAGTAGCTAAAGAAACGTAAAGAGCAAAATTATTAAAAGAGGGTGATACATGCACCATATTTACAGGCCCAGATTGTGATTTCGGTTGAGGTTTTATATCACACATTTAGCTGAAAGGCATATTGGGAGTTGCGTGCGCCTCGATGCCCTAGGGGGCTTGGAAATCTTATATAGACAGAGTTCTCTTTCTAGATTTGTTTGAGTCAAACGAGGAGGGTTGAGTTAGAGGAAGGTTAGGTGACAAAGGATAGATGGTCATCCCGAGTGTGATAGCCGCATCATCGTTCGGTTCGCGTGATAAAAGAGGTTTGGGGTCCTCTAAAATCGTTTCTGGCTTGGAGGGAAATTATATTTCAGGCCCGATTTGGCGCCGATATGTAGATTCAAAGGCCTCAGGATGAGGTTTCTCGCCAGTAGTCTCATAAACATTATGAACGTCGTATTCCGGACTCTCTAGAATATAAGGATCAGCTAAAGTTACCGATATAACATTATGTCGAATTTCAATATTACCTTCGAGTAAGAGATTAACTTGCGGGTAGCCTTGATGTTCGTCCTTGAGCTGAGGGTTCATCACCGTAATATTCAGTCTTAGCCTGACGCAAAAGACCTTTCTGATGCGCAAAAAAAATGAATGTAAAAGCACCCTTAGAAATGCGGAGGAGGAGATGAAAATATTCTGAAATCAGGTAGCCTTGAGGTCCTGTATAGAATTTGTTACTTGTTTTATTACCAAGCTCGACTTTGAAACGTAGAGACGGTGACTGATGAATAACGGGGCTCGGGGGGGGGGGGTTTGATGGTGCGGTGGAGGAGTGTGAATTTATTTTGAATGTTAATTACCGCTCAACTTTCCGAAATCAACCCTGACGCTATAAAGTTATGCCATGCATCTATACCTATGCTGATTTACCAGGAGTGGCTGATATAGTATGGATTAGATTCCCCTTTGAATAGTGCTAGCCAACCTTAGCATTTCGATGAAAGATAGGGTCTCGAGGCTACAGAGTTAGAGCTCACGCAGCTTTATGAAAGCTTGAATGTGTTGCGTGTTGCATATTAAATGTTGCAAAACTGAACACCACAGCCCTTCTCACGTTCGCATTGTCAACGTGTCTCCTCTTTGTAATGCTTTACTATGCCCATCCTAGGGCTATCAACCATCCTACTCCTCACCTCTCTAACCATTTACTTGACCCAACGTATAGCGATACCGACAGGACCTTAAGAATAAGCCAAGGGAATTGATCTATACTTGCTGATCGATGGGGGAGATACCGGAGGAATACTATAGCTTTGAAGAAAAAGAGAGGGAGCAAAAATTTTATCCTCTCCTCACAGATGGTGTTCTTTCAGGCGAAGGCGTTTTGAATAATATCAGGGTGGGCCTCGATTCCAATGTGTCTATGAGTAGAACTAAACGACTTTATCTTAGATCGAAGTCCATAATGCCTATGAAGTGTTATTACAGTCACAGGTAGAGCCTAAAGGTGGTTGCCGCTGGGACGATCTGATACCCGAAATAAAAGATGAAGCTATTTCATACATAAACCAGACATCCAACTATCCAAACATCGTTATACCTAACCGTTGGCTAGTTGAAAGGCTTTTCAAGCAGTATACGAAATCAAGAAAAGATTCGATCATAAAGTCAAGGCGATTGAAAAGGAATAAAGAAAGGTCTTCTACGAGAAGCAGCGGCTCACACTACAATTTAGAAGACAACTCGGATGGCCCGGGCGTCCGCTCAAAGGGACATCAAGCAGCTGGAGATTCTCTACCCTCGCCGAAAGAAACCTCCACCCCTAGTGGTTTGACCCAGTTCGTGGCAGAAAAGTCCCAATCTTCCCAAAACAACGACAAGCTGGATATAGCCAACCTCTTAAATAGTACATCGTATTGTTCTCCATAGAAAATGTAGATACTCAAATATCTTAGAAGGAGAAATTATACCAAGGAGGAATAACATCCTGCGATAAACATTATCGTGGTTGCTTTAAAGCGAGATGGAAGCAGATATAATAAGCATAGACCACATCGATGCATCCTCCATATGTCGTGTGGCGACAAGATGGTGCTAGGACCACGCCACTAGTGGCGCGCCGACGATATGTGGCTGTGCCACTTTGATATTTCAACTCAACACCAAGACTCCATCAAACAAAACTGGGAGGTTTTTGGGGCAGTATTCAAATCCTCCTTGTCTTCAGCTACCTCACTACAGCAAGGACTACGCCCTACCTAGCTACTCCAGCTGGAAGACTAAAAAGCTTTTTGAGTATGCAACACATTTTCACCAAACCCCAACCGCAGAAACCAGCTATATTAAAAGCACAAGCCACACACAACCAACAATAACACATTTTCGGCCAGACCCAAATTACTAGAAAGCACAACTCCCTTCTTTTTCAGTAGGGCATTTTAATTTTTAGCTCAAAGAAAAATATGATATATGGTAGATATCGAGTTTGGATGTCAAAAGTTGAGTGGCTGAGTATTATTTTACATGCGACTAAAAACATTAATCCAAGTGGAGAAGAGAGAGGTGTTAAAAATCCCGTCCCGTAAATCAGACCATTTTTTATATTTTAATGGAGGTACACTATCCGGTTTTATGGAGGTGTACCTCCATATGACAGTCTGGTTTACGAGACAGTTACCAAATAATGGCAACTGTTTCGCAAACCAGACTATCTTATGAAAGTACAGAACGCTCATAGAACGGAGATAGTTCAAAAGGAGTTTACCTGGGATGAGAACGTCAGCTTCATGGCTTATACCAGCCCCACAGGAGCTTTGTACCCAAGAATGTGGACTATTTCTAGGAAATGATAGCTTTATAAGGCTTTATAAGGCTGTAGCGAGAAGAAAAAGAAAGCGCTTCGATGAACATTCTCTCGAAAAGACTCCCGCAGTTGTAAAATGCGGGCTACTGGTCGTCTGTGTGTTTCAACTTTTACATCAACAGTTTTGAAGATACTATGTAAGACGTTGCGTTAGCTATATTCTACTCAGGTTGGATATAATAATAAGAAGGAAGACTTACACCCATTTTATATCTTGACGGCTACCAGAATATACATCTTGGGAATTCTGAATATTCTGGTGGGGAAGGTGGTTCTCTTGAGTCTGCAAAATCCCATTGGAGGTCGACTGATAAATTGGATTTTCACAAGAATGCCCGTTTTCAGATATGTAGGAGGAATTCATGGTTGAAGTAGGATAGTTTTATTTCTTGAGGAAAGTATGTGTCGTTTGAAAGAAATTCTGGTTTTGCGTTACTGATATTGTAAAAACCGAGAGTTATGAATTGCAATGTACATATATATATGAATATTTACATTCGAGGTGATATCCACAAGCTGCGATTATCCCCTGACTAGTTCTTGGTACAAGTTGCCCAAAACGGTAGAGGGACTCAATATCATATCTTTGCTATGATTAAATTTCAGGTTACCTGCAGGCTTAGCACGTGTGATAAATGTGAAGGCAATCACTTGAATGAAGCAATTCCGACTTGCATCGGCCTAGGCTGATGTTATGTGTCTGTGCCATGTAGGTTCGATGACAAAAAAAGCGGCCCATGCATTAAAGGGGGCGACCGTGATTATATCATTGGTTCCTCAGCTAAGATTGAGTGGCTAAATGTAAAATAAGGTGGAAACATCCTGTACTCGATGCGTGTTTCGATAACCGTGGTATGGCAAACAGCCCTCCAGGAATGATCCGCTGAAAAAGCAACCTGACCTGCTGAGCGGCGGAGCAGCGGAACGACCGACAAAAAGAAATATTATTATATTTTGGAATTGAAACATGGATCGTAAGCCCTTCTCGCTTGTTTGTAAATCCTATTCGTTGGAGAGATTTGAATTTCGTCTTATAAGTACGTTCTTGCGTAAAACGTGTGATTTGTTAGTTGGAAATATATGTTCTATGATTTATGCAACATGATGGTGAAGTTTCCTTCCTCTTGTAGATGAGCAAGCTTTCGTTGGGTCATCAAATGGCTTTGACACTAGTGCACTGTAGCATCAACAAGCAGGCGATCGGCGCTCCACTGCCTGCATGCTGCAGGTCTCTTTCAACCCTGGTATTAAATCAGGCTCCAAATCGTATCTAAAACGCTATAACGTGTCAAAAGAAGTCATAGCCCAAAAACAAGAATATCCACGGTTGCCACGGACCCAGCATCGAGGGTGCAAGACGCACCTAGCTATAAAAGTCCCTCTTCGCCTTCACACTGTAACGTCAATACAAGGCTACTTGCATACGTAAGACCCTCCCTATCAGCAATTCGGTAGCAAAAACATCCACATAATCGTTCATTTACAAATTCTCAAAGATATTTCTTTTTACCAGACGACTGACCGCTATGACCAAGCCAACGCCTACACTGCTTGGAATACCGCCTGAATTATTTGAGTTAATTATATCCTATTACGTCTTTTCTTCGTCGTCTCACACCCACTACGCCGAGGTTCGTGTTGCGAAACAAGTTTGCCCTCGGTTTGATAGTACTGTCAGTTTGGTAATGGGATTTGCCTATCAGCCAAAGGGGAAAAACATAGTCAGCAGGATGCCATGGTCGACAAGCATCGAGATAAAGGGGAGAAGCTACGTTCCATCGCTAATCTATTGCTTCTACAAGAACGGAAGAATCCTTGATCGGTTCGATTACCTTGGACCTAGTGTGTGTTCGAATTACATACATAGCGGGCAATCTCCCACACCTTCCTCCGAAACCAGAAAAATTTCTAGCGACTACAACTGTCTCAAATGTTTTCTCTCATATCTCATCGATTGGTGTCAGAATATTCAGATCATCAGCCTGATCTCCGATGGCAAACCCCTTCCCTGTCGAGTTCTAAGAGCTTCGTTTCCACATCTGTCCAAGCTAGCTCATCTCACTCAGCTTACGATTGAATTATTTTTCTTCAATGACCTTATAAAGGAAATCGCCGCTCTGCCAGAGCTATTGAAGCTAGAAATTGCAAACTTTAGGGCGTTCTCAAGTCGCGATATCTCTGCGAATCTGAATTCGTTCAAATCATTACTTGAAAGAAACAGAAAGGGGGTATATTATATTGCTGGACCACTTATCTATAGGATCCTGTTTCTAAGCGAAGCATGGTACGATGCGAACGCTGGGAAGGGAGAGCGGGATGGCGAGCATGCTGAGGAGGAAGAATGGTATGATGAAAATACTGAGAAGGGAGCTCTAAACCGTCTCCAAAAAGAGAAGGGTATCAAATTGATGCTTTTGTTGAAGGTACTCGAGGTTGTGGCACCAGTCAATGAATTTTTGCTGTTCGCCATATCATGATAAGCTGTAAGTTCTAGCTGACGCTTAGGTGTCTCCTCCGATCGATTTGAGTATCGATATATCAACCTTTGATTCTGGGATTGACTTTGTAACCTTTGTAAAGAGAAATTTCGAAACCCCACCGAAAGATGCCCAGTGGACTAAAGGCATCGACTTATGACGGCTAACCTGCGAGACCAAACTAGTCCTGTGGTATCTAATACTATCTTTGATTCTCATCGGTAACCGGCGGCAAATATTTCTCTTAATTTATCATATAAATATGTAAATATCTCTATATCCTATACAATGAAAAGTCTCATGAACATGATCGTGCATTGGATTGCAAATAGCGTAGTTGTGTTTTACAGTGTATCGACATCAAAAGTCGTACTCAATCCTACGCTATTGGGTTAACGGCTCTGGCACCCCAAGGCTGGCGAAGTGGCTCTTCAGTCCTGTGAACCCCCACCATATCTTGAATTTCACTAGGGAAGCACAAAACTGCAGTAGTAGGTGTGATTCGAGGTTGGCCTTTCAGACAATTGGCAAACCCTAGTTAAGATAAAAAAAAGGCCTAAAGAGGCACGGGATATTAAAGGGTTGAAATTGCACCGAATAGATCGCCGATTCTCGAGCGGGGAAGCTGAAAGAACGGCACAATTATTTCAACGCAATCACCGAGCGAGTAACGGAACTTGACTTTCCAGGTTGTGCTGCGGATAATGTTTGACCGAGGGCTGTAAATACATACCTCATACCCTTGCTTGAGGTGACACGTGTACAAGGCACTCGACTAGGACCCATGCAAATTCCAGCTCTGGAACCCTGCAGGCTTTGGAATGTGACAACGATGTGTTTAGAGAATGTTTAATTGGAGGTTGCAGGCATGCATACCGCAGCTGACGCCTCGATCCCTCGAGCCATCGGAGTTTCGGGCCCTTGACAATTCCAGCCCTCGGCACTTCGAGCCCTCGCGTCTTGGGATCTTGGCATCTCAAGCCCTCGCTTCATGCAATCTTGCGTTTGGACCCTCTGGTTGCAAATGGCAAGCAGGGACAAGCAATGATCTTCGCAGTATATTTACACCTGTTCTGGTACAGCCGCTACAATCTCATCATGATCCGAATCCGGCACAGCTGCGTTATATAGCAGGCAACTATCTATCTTTGAATACTTGCGTTCGCGTTCCTAACGCAAAGTATCCGAATATCGCATCACAAAGCGCTGTATCGTGAAAGAGCATCCAACCATGACAGCCAGACCGCCAAACCGCATTTTCATACGTAAGTTCTATCTAAGTCTTAGCAATAAGAGTTTCATAGCTCTTCTCCGCTGATTCGAAGAAGCGTTACACCGTATTCTAGATTTTGCCTATAACCCTGAGGGTCACATTAAAGGGTATTTCCAGGAACACAGTCGCCGAAACATGAGGGATCTTATACTAGGACTTCTCTTCCGCGTGGATAGTGGCATTTTCACCCAGTTCCATGGCTACAAGCTACTCGTCATCCTCTACTACCTATCGATAGAAATCCTTGTTAACAATCCATATAAGAGCGACATCAGCCAGGTTACATTCTCTTGGAGTCTAGTAAAACATTTTAATGACTACAGAAAATCTACAAAATGGCAGTACGATACATTCCTTCGGTTACGCCTTAAAGTAAATAGTTTCCTGATAAACACCAGGAAAATCCGCCTTACAGCGGATGGGGCTCCCATAGTATTCCCATGTTTTATGATGTTAGCAGTCAAAGCATGCAACGAGTATTTTAGCTTCATCCTAACTTCGCTATAGACTTCAATAAATAACACCAATATCTTTATAGTATCTATAACCCGAAAATATCTCCGAATGCACTTTCCAACGTGGGGAAAGTCGCTTCTACTACGACTAACCAGACACGAACGGATCTAAATCGTCAACTGAGTTGCGTGGAAGCAAATGGGCCTTCGTCGTCCAACCCACGGCCTAATAAGCTCCATTATGATGCTATAGCTAGGCTCCACACTCCACCTCATACACCGGTTAGTGAGCATTTACAGTCCCACTACACCGAAACTACACAGCTTCCTCTGGTCTCGAAAACTCCATCCCAGACTACACACTTCACATTGAACCTTGATCAGAAACAGATATCGAACACGTTTAGCGAGGATTACACTACTTTATCATTGAATGGTGTCACAAACCCAAACCAGGATCTATGTATCAACAGTTCGGAAAGTTGCTGGGCTATTGAGCAACCCATCTATGCCGCAGAAGAGAATATATTCCTCCAGTATTTTGATGTTGAACATCTTATATGGTAGTGCCGCCGTCTGAATACTATTGGGATCGAAGTCTAATACATATTCGAATATTCTTTACCGCCTTTTTGCCTTTAGACTCAATGGTTATTTTTCACGTGCGTGTGGGGACCGTGAGGGGACATTGCTGGTTTATTGATTGACTTCAGTTGCCGCATGTGTGAGCTCAGAGCTTCTGTGGCATTTTGTATATAGGTTGGCCTAGTTCAGAAGTCGCATCTATTTTTTTAAACGCCCTAAAGGGGGATGAATAAGTCCTAATCTAACCTGGATTCTCATTAATCGTGTAAGAGCTTCATGTCCCTCTAAGCCTCCTGGCGCCAACCATGGCGTGTGAATGTATTATGTGGTATCAGCAATTAATTTAGATCAATGCCATAATGTAGAAGAATGGCGAAATTCTACTGGTTATTTCGATAGTTAGAGATCTGTGGAAGCCGGGGGCCACCATTCGATTGGTGAGATCTAGCTCCCTAAAATGTCAAAGTGGCAAGCAGTGTAGAATCTAGTTCGGGGACCTATCTGAAAGTGGAGAAGTCCTTTTGCTGCGCCTGATTTGTTCATGCCTGAAGTTGGTTGGCATGATCACCAGTGGGTTATAACTAGCAAGTCTACCAAGTCCCTGTTTCTTGCTTCCTTCTCGGGTAGATTCTTTCCCCCCCCCCCCCCAAAAAAAAAAATCTCGTCCTCCTTTCTCTAGGGGTTGTACTTCTATTCTCAATTTCTCTCCTTTCGCTTTCTCGAGTTATACTACAGCCATGCAAATCGACGAGCTTCTCAATAATGAGGCCAAAACACGGGTGACGACAGCTAAGGGTGTGAGCGTTTTGACCACATCCCTCGCTACGGGAAAAGATATAAACGCGCTCGCCTTCAAGCGCATACAAGATAATGACGAACCCCAAAACATCAAGTGCCGAAAGTATTCGTCTCCTGCTTCCAAAAGCAGACAACCAAAACACAGGATTCGGAAAACAGACATGAGAAAACCTCGACCGCCCAAACTTGCGTGCCTTATGTGTGACAAGGAACTCGCTACAAAGCGTGAATTCGAAGTTTACCTTGGAAGGCATGAAAAACCACTTTACGTTTGCCACACATGTGAACGAGCCCATGTGAGGGAAGATCACTATAATACGCACTTAAACGCCTCGAGACAGAAGCAAAGAATGGGCAAGCTTCAAGCGCAGCAGGAATAAATATTCCCACACTCCTCCACACCTTCTAGTCATATGCTAATGCAACATACATTTATGACGTCGGTATCGATTATTGTTTTTGGTCTCGAAGTCAAACTCATGATGGTATAATCAGCTGGAATCAGAACGAGATATCGTTTTAGATAGTGGGTATGCCTAAAGCAAGCTTTGCATAGATGTACATCAGACACTGACTATAAGTTCAATCTTCTTTCTTCACTGGGTACACTGGTACCTCACCGCCTTGCTATCGAACCGCTTCCTCCTTGGAAGCATGCATTCCCTTCGTTTCTCTTCTTAAACATACATTACATCTTGTCTGCCAGTACACAACTATCTAGCAGAAAAAAGGATATCAGTAAATATATTAAAGTCTCAGATCTATGGACTACATATCTCGTACATTTTTTTAGAGTAATGTGAGTAGCGAAGCGAACGATCTCAATTTGTGTTTGAAGTGTTGGATTTCGCTCACCTTACTAGCCCAAACTAGGTCTAGTACCGAAACTGCCGAAACTATTCCTTCTGAGTATTTTTAACATATACAACACAAATTTCTTGGGCTTTTGCTTTGCTCTTCAATACGTTCATATATCTCACTATTATTATAGTGATCCACCGCCCTTTCTTGTACGGATATTCATAGCATCCCATCTTAAGCCTCCCTCGAAACCACTTGGGGCCCCTTGACATGTATGAGAATAAGACCGGAAAATTAAGAACTGGAATATTCACAGAATTTTTATAGCAAATCTACATATACATGAATCAAAGGAAAATACACTTTCTAACTAGCCAATCATCTAACACCGAAACCCATTCTCGTGGCATATCCAAATATCTACAGAATCAAGCGCTACTGGTTTCATCAATCATAATGAATATCCCGTCGCTCACAATATTTCGCCATTCACGCAACTCGTTCAGCTCTTCAAAGTGGCAATTAATACCTCGGAGCTCTTCTTCTCTATCCTCGATCTCTTCTTTGAGAGCCTTCCTCAGCTTCCCATTCGTTTCTCTCAAGTCCCAACCATCAGCCTGCGCTTCCAGTAGACGGGTTTCCATTTCTCGAAGCTGGGCCGCCGCAGCCAATACCGTACTTTCGGATTGATCGAGCTTGCTCTGGAGTATTTCAATGATATTTTGGGAAGCCCGAAGCTTTTGTTCCAGATTGAAGAGGTTAAGCTGAGTTTGAATAAGGCTTGTATATATTACCGGTATGGTTTTGTTTTCGTTGATATGATACGGAAGTCTCTCGAGGTTAGGACTAGAGTAGGATATTCGGCTATTTACTTTGAAATTGGCTTGCAATTGATGTCTAAGATGAATATTACCGATTTCTTGGATATATTTAGCTTTCGATTCAGAGATGAAGCCACAGTTCTGATCCATTGATACGCGTGACGTGAGGTCAACAAAAACTGTAACATCATCCTAGAAGATGTTTTGAATACGTAAATGCGTCATGCAGGAAGCGGTACGGAGCCCCCCCTCCCCTTGATACGTGCTATCGTATCAGAGACATAAACTCTCAGGAAGCTTAGGTGGGGCTTGAGTATCTGCGTGGTATATGCAGGATATCCAGCCTTGTGCCAAATGAACTGAAAGAAGCGCTTTACTAGGCTGCCAGGAGCAGCCTCATTATGCAGATATTCGGCCAATTAGGACATGAATTCATCTATATCTCTACCCAGAAGCACTACTTCCCCTGCTTGCTGTGCCGTCAGAGATTTCTAATTTCATATAGTAAGCCCGTTTTTTTTTTGGAAGTATTATTCAACATGGAGTATCACACCACTTCACGGATTCTTCCTTGGGTCGTAAGGCAGACTGTCGAATCTTCGCCCCCTAAAGCTGTAGTTTGATCTAAAGGTATACCCATTTGCTTCCCATTAGAGCCTTGAAGAGGGATAAGGAAAACGTGTATGAAAAAGCACAGATGAGGCACTTATGAGACTTGCAAACCAGGTGATACTAACGGGGTGACGCGAGAGTTGTTACTAAAGATATCAACCGACAAGCGGGATCACAGGTCGAAGACGTGATATGTGTGTATGGAATTCCCGAGTGTGAGCCGTATGAAGCGAATTTTAAGAGCAAACTAATTGCTATGATCGTTCGCTGCATAAAACTTGAACCTTGAGTCACGCGCTCTTTATAATCTATTATGCTATCGAGAGTTTAGGGTTCAAGTTCAACCTCCGAAGTGGACAACGCAAGCATGTATACTCTCTTGATCCTGGGATACGAATAGTAAGAACGTCGTAGATATACCGAAATAATGCTCTGTGAAAAACGGATACTTGAATGCGCATATGCGTAACATTGGTTAATCTTATTAAGCGTTAACTAACACTTCAAGTATACGAGCAACAATAGTGAGACATCGGGATCGAAGGTGCCGAGAAAGGCGCTAGAGGGCATGGCGGGAACTTCATGCGGATCCACCCACCGGCCTGGATTCAAGGCTAGTCATACACTCTTGTGACTTACAAACTGCGCATGGTATTTATTTCAAGCTCGACGGTTTTTGTTGGACCTTGGTAACTGGGATTACGTCCGTTCAATTGTTGGCTATAGCGTACACTTAACTCCTTCACTATCATGTGGTAGCTACGGGATGGCGTTTGCCCAACCTATGATTATATAAACCCCACCATTCCCCCATCCGATTCAAGAAACCCGAGACTTCGAAGCTTAGACTCAACCGCCATATCTTCTTTATCACACCCTTCTACCTTTCCCCACGAGATTCTCAGATTTATCACTCTCTTCATTCAAAATGACGATAATGATACAACGAGAACCAATGACAGTGACTGAATGTGAGCTCAAGTTTGTAAATATACCCATTGATGAGTGCAGCACTTCGTCCTCACCTCAAAAATCGCAACATTTAGCTGCTCCTCATACAAGCCACCAGTCTTCTTTCCCCGTTCAAAATGACCAAATTCGGCATCGCAAGACGGTGCGTTTCACAGCTGATGCGGATAGCACATGCGCCACACCATCTACTCCGCATCTACAACGGATAATAGAAAAAGAACTAGAAAAGATCTCCGATCTAAATACAACAAGCCTAAGAACCCAAGAAGAGAATGAAAGGGTAAAAGAGCTACAAGCAGCAAAAGAGCTGTTAAATCAGGTCACCATTCGATTGGCACCTAAACATCCTAAACCTAGAATGAAACCAATGTTTATGAAGCGGAAAGAGATAAAAAGTGTTCGAGCTCAAGGAAGCTCCACCAGCTTACCTCAAGTAATCCACGGCTACACACACATCGGGGAAATACATAGTCCTTCTGAGGACCCGGATACAAAGACGATCGTATCGAGCCAAAACAGCTCGGAGCAGCACGTTTCCTTTGAGGATTTGGGTAAGAGAAGTCAAGAAGGTTTGTTCTTTCTCTAAGAGATAATGCATTGAAGGAGAACGAAATAACAGTTGGCTAATTAAAACTTTCCACTGCACTATATAGTAGTCCCGGGACTCACTCGTAAACGACCGTCGAGAGTGACAACACCAATCGACCGATATGAGGACAAGTGGACATCGCAGAAGATCACACCTAAAAAGCGGGGGCCGACACCAAAAAGGAGAAAAGCCTCTCACAACAGCCTACCAGAAAATGAATACGCGGTTCGCGGTATTATCAATGACAGGATAGATAGTAAAGGCGATGCGGAGTACCTCGTTTGGTGGGTAGGGTATAGGAAAGATGAAAGTACGTGGGAGCCCGAAGAGCATCTCGGAAAAGCGAAGCAGATCCTAGACTTGTACAAGGGCGCAATGGAACCTAGCGGCAGTGAAGATTCGTATTGATTCTTGAGGGTCGGCATATCCTCGTACCCTCGCGTGGGAGGGCGCAGTGGAACAAGTAAAGTAGAGGTTAGGTAGATAGTATACGTGTGTGTTCATTGAATGATGTATTTGGATTTAAAGGCCGGTCTTGAGACCAGACAAACTGTATTTTAAGTCAAGGCAATTGAATTTCTTCGGCAATGATTTGCTTATTCTTCCCTTTTATGATATGCTGGACCGAACGAAGTTGATAGATCGAGCGTAAACGGCAATGCTTTGCTATGCCTCAACGTCAATTTATTCAAACAATTGTCGCTAAGTTGAACTAGACCCAGCTGGTGCGCTTGCTTTTTTATATCGGTTTACCAATTTGCATTCAATCTTAATCGTGACAGGCCTTGCGAGTGTATCATGAGGGCAAGTCCAGAGCTTGCCATATTGTAGTCTTATAACGGCAATTACACAAATGCGCTATGAAAAGTAAAAATTGCTGAGAGTCCTGGAGTCCATAGACCTATCATCTCATTGGAGAGATCAGGCAGTAGCGGGTGGATCCATCTCGACTTGGAATCACCTTTTAGGAAGAGAATGTTGTGATCGTCAGCCCGATACCAAGTTTCTCGGCCGAGTGTTTCTTGTGTAGGTTGGCCGTGTTGTGCGCGAGCTTAGGCAAAGGTCATGTGACACGGTCGTTATATTTGAGAGGCTGCCTTCTTCCGTTTGGCATCGCATCGTATCAACCTCAGTTTTCATCTAACCCCCGAACCACCTCCGAATCCACCTTCGAAGATGAGCAGCCGAACCGTGCAGTATGCAGTCCAGGAGTTCAATGCGACTTTATATCTCCGTCAAGAACATGGTTTCTTCGCCGGATTCCCAGATACTCCTCTTGAACTTCCCCTTGATGGCGACCAAGTCGCTTCCATCATCAAAGCGTTGACACAACAACTGAAAATCACCGGTCAGACGGTGTCTTCCACGACCAACCTCAAGAAAAGAACATTGGATCTAGAAGTCAAAAGCGATGCAATGGAGAAGGAGTAGGTATACTGGCACTATAGCACATTATTTTGCGCATCCCTCTAAGATAAATAGGATACTGGTGATGGATTCAAAAATGTCAATAGTCGACAAATGCGAACATAATATGCGAGCTTCACAACGCAATGGAATCGCTTCACTTCGTCACGATATAGTAACGCCTCTCTGGGAGACTCGATCAGAAAATCAACAAGTGGTTTATGGGCCACCGAAGCGCTTTCCGACTAGTGTACAGAGTTTCCTTCTGATGAGTGGTAAGCTAATATCGGTTAAAATACAAAATATCAAGCATACTAATCGATCTATTCCTAGACGAACTACTCCTCGATTTGATTCTGACTTACAAGATCATCGTGAGGAGATTAGATACGAGCGATGAATCAAGCTCTGAGAGAACTGTCGTCACCCCGGAAATACGACAAGTTAAGAACTTCAGGTTAGAGTTTCTCTATGAATTAGGAAAATTTCTCAATCTCGATATCAAAAGATTCGCCCTCACCAGAGACTCCCCGGAGGAGGTAGTACTGCGCGACATGCTTAAGTTCTGGCCAAGTGGTTGACGAGTTTCGAAAACTGCTGATTGAGGCTTTGGCCTATATACGCCTTTACCATAGTCAGTCTCTACCACAATCGATCTTTATCACATCAAACAATCTACTATCGTTTATGCGTTTTGCTCTCTTTCTATATTTACTATTTTTCAGGTCTCCAATCTTATAATGTAAACAATATCCTTTCTCCCTTGCGCAGAGTCTATGCCGAAACGGCCCAAGCCCCCTTTCCAAGTTCCCAGGCTGCTTTAACACTACAAGTGTTCAGATCCATTTCGCATGTGCTAGTGAGGTCAAAGCGGATTTGGCTTCTCCATGGAGGACCATCTCAAAATTTCACGAGATATCACGGTATTTTTAGTAAATCATCAGCGCTTGCTATGGTGTATTGCCTTGATCGGGATTGAATTTGCGTCTCGGCTACTAAAGCCCGGTGAAATTATATGGTATCTCAACGTTAAGACTCGTACGGAAACATTCCTTCGGTTTATGCCTATGGACCGCTGCCTATTGCGAAATCAAATCAATATATCAATTTTATATATGGAGTTTACACAAGTATTTAGGACAATCCTTAGAAGAGGTCTATTCTCGGTTCTACCAAGTTACAAGCTTCAAACTCCGAGAAATTGAGCCTCTTCTGGTGGACCTGGAGGCCTGGCGCACAAGACTTATTCTCCAATTTAGTGGAGGGATGATGATCCGCCGTTTAGTAACATCAACGCCGCTCGATTCCAAGCGAAATACTACAGAATTAAATTCATCATCAATTGTTCTTTCGTTTGGTTTTTTATGTATAATGTGATGTTGGATTTTGGTTTGTTACTATCTTTGTAAGTTCCGTTTGAGAAGTACTTCGGTTCGTGTAGGACGTGTTTCGAAGCTGCAGTATAGGGCGCTTCCGCTTTCCACGCGTTAGATGCCAAAAAGGGCAATCGGCCCATTTTCACGGACACAGATCTGTACCGATCCGTGATACGGAGATATGACATATGATTGGAAAGTATGGGGCGAGCAAACTGGCAAGATGAGAAAGGAGTTTCAAGGGGAGCCTGCAGTAGCAAGGTATGAAGGGAAGTGGGCCTTCGCGGAGTCCGCGAACTACCATATTGCTTTTGCTCAATACCAGGTCGACCTTGCAAACGCGAAGCTAGTACCTTTATGTTGTCGCATGCGCGGGCGCTGGTCAGACCGGGCTTTAAATGGTGTATTTATACTCGCTCGAGAACCTCCAGCCTTTCGGAACCCTCGAATACTTCGCTATCACATCTTCCCACTGCGACAACGATACACAAAAGCTTCTTATCCAATCCTACACAATCCTACCAGTTCTTTTGTCCCACAAATTTATTACGTAAATTTCCTCTCCGCAGACGCCAGGCTCTCCGGAAATGCAAGAGACTCCCGATGTCATCCTAGAGCCGGGGGCTACCCCAACTTGTGACCCATGAAAAGTTAGTAGATGAGGTCAAGGAAATATACGTTGGCCTCGTCAAGGTCGAGGCTCAGTGCATAGAAATAGACTCGATCCTGATCGCCAGTAGGAACGGCTCGGACGGAGCACGTCGTATTAGTGCGGCTGGGTGGCAGAACCTCGTTCGCTTGCATCGTACTCTACTTCACGAACACCACGACTTTTTTATCGCAAGCCAGCACCCAGCCGCCAAACCCTCCCTAACAAGAATCGCTAATAAATATAGGATGACAGATCGTATGTGGCGGCATGGTATTCAAAACTTTCTGGATGTGCTGAAACGACATCTACCGCACAGTTTTGAGTATATGCTTCAATTTATTACTATTTCATACTCAATGATGGCTCTACTCTATGAAACCGTGCCTACATTTATGGATGCATGGATGGAATGTATGGGTGACCTCGGTAGATATCGTTCAGCCATCGAGATGACAGATGATGGTAATAGGGAGCGATGGACGTACATCTCGAAATGCTGGTTTTCTAAAGTCGCTAATAGGCAGCCACATATTGGCCGCCTTCATCACCATTTGGCTATTATGACTCATACAAACCTTCTGGAGCGGTTCTTCACCTTCTGCAAAGCATTAGTCGTCGTTCAACCGTATTTGCAAGGTATAGACAGTATTAAACTGGTGTTCGACTCAGTTGACCCGGCAGAGGAAGCATGTGCGGATTCTGTCTTCATTACTTTGCATAGAATTTGCTATGCCGCTGTTCACCAAGACCTATTCGCCGAGAAAAAACATGAGTATTTGGGTCTATTCAATAAAAATACCGCAAAGCCGAAGCTCAAGATTGCAGGTGCTTATGTCGCCATTTGCGGAGTGGCAAGTCTTTTTCAATACGGCCGGAGTAAAGGAAGATTGCGGATGGCTACCACCGCCAAAGAGAATCAAAAGAGTACCGAAGCTGCTGAAACCGCCTATATGGATATTGAAGAATCAAAGTCCAAGCCAGACAAAAATCTCCCCCCCGGACCGATTGTGGACGGATATGAGCCCAGGAGCGCTCTTCTCGTCCCGCTCCCTAAAGTAAACCCATCTAACCCCTTTGATATCTCTTTCAGCAACGCACAAGACCTCGCCTTTAGTATCCTTTCTCTCTACTTCGACAGCGGCAATGATGCCGCCTTTCAACCTCACATTCACGTGTGGATGGTCTTCCTCAACTATCTCAAGTACTGGCCCGAAGGGATGTCTTTGATCGTAAAGTCCTTTCCATGGGAGCGCATGACTCGATATGGAAACGCTCTGATGAGTTGCAAGACCGACCTAGCTGTTATCGCTAGGATCCGGGACAGCAAGGTCCTCCCAGTCGTGCAGCAGAAATGCCGTCCTCTCCCAGAGGAATATTGCATGAGAGGGTTGGAGATTGCTAACCGACACTTCCCTTTAAGCCACTTTGATGAAATAGTTGAGGAAAATGAGAGACTTATTGAGCTCCCATGGATGAAAGCTCTCCGTGAAGAGAGGATCCTTTGGCTCATGATGAGATTCGCTGAAGATGGCCCTTGGATCTATTACGACGCGGACAGCATGTCTTTCTCTGTTACCCCCGAGCTCGAAGATATTCTCCAGAACAGCTAGCCTGCACGCGATTTCTTCCGAATTCTTGGATAATATCCGTTGTACCTTATACGTCTTGATGATTCAGGATTGGCCATCCTAATTAACGGTTTTTGTGTTGAAGTGTGTGGTAATATTTTTTTTCGTATTTTTTTGCCCCAGCAGTTATTGTTTTCCACTTTTCTAATCTTTCTGGGTTTCTTTCTTTAATATCTGTTGGTCCCGTAACTTCCCTTGGGTAGGTTAGAAACGGTGGTAAATAAAAGTCAAGGTGGTCGGGGTGGTAAACTCACTGGAGAGCACTAGGCTGGATGTCCTCAATATGGTTTTAGCACCTGTATGCACAACATGTATATCTGTTTGTTATTTAAGTTACAATGGCGACTTCTTCCGCCTCATATAGCACCTGAGAAACACTGGTCTCGTAAATCAACTTTTCTAAAGTTGATTTACGATTTTGATAGCTGCCTGTCTTGTCATTACCGATGTCTGAGGTCAACCCTGTCATTTTATTCGAAAGATTCCGCATATGCTACGACCCTTCAGGAAGCACGGATATCTCAACCTCGATAATTATGAGCACAAACTTTCCTATGAGCCCTGTTCGAATGATAAGATTGGATGCTGCTCGAGCTTTACTAGTCAAGCGAATACGCATGAGAAATTTAAGGCCGCCTTATTAGACATACGTAACCCCGCGTCGCAATTTCTACGAACATCTCGCGAAGGCCTGTGGATACCTTGGAATTGATAATTGAACATATTTTAACATGAGTGATGAAGCTCCACTTTGAGGTATATTGAGTTTCATCTGTTTGTAGCCAATATTCCGGTTTTGTTCTATAACACTAAATTACACGAGTAGTTGGCAGTATATTAGACAATTCTATATGCCCACAATTTAGAAGAGTATCTCTGTGCTTTCTACTTTGAAAACCGAATGGATTTGATGCTAGTATAAAGACTCTAGAAGTCTTATCAATCCGTCGCTCCCAAACTCGTTTCTTTTAAACTAGCCATAAAATAAACAGGAGGCGCCAGAAAGACCTCGTTCTCTTTAGATCCCGATGGATTCTGATCTTTGTATGAATGCGATTCCCCAACCGAGCCGTCTAAAATGCTGAGATAGCTATGCGCAGTCTCAAACGTCTTACTACTGATGAGAGGCAGATGCTGATCTTGATACACCTCCGTCCTCATCACAGTACTGGATAATAGCGGCTGTTCTCTGATATTGAAAAAATGACACACCGCTAGGCAGACAGCCTCAAAGGGATCACTGCTGGTATTCATTGTTGGGCTGCAAGCCAAGGTGTTCGATTGTGGTCTCAGGTCCGGCTGAAATATTATTCCTGGTTTAAGGTATAAGGTAAGAGAGGTCGAAGGTATAGTGTGGAAAGAAAGGTTGTTCAGGACAAACGTCTGAAGTTTCTAACGTTAGAGACGGTGAGTTGGACGAGCGGTTTATCATCAAGTAGTTGGATACGGCATCTCTGAGGGTATTGGAATGTACTTATATTTTGTAAAGGGTAAGAGTAACAGAAGGTTTCCTCTGCTGAGCCTCTTGAATGTGCCTGAATTGCATAGCATCATATGGTAAGTATAAAATCAACCACCCTACAGCGGGGCTAGCAAAGATTAAACGCTTTCAAAAGACTTTATGCTTCAGTCGACCCTTGTGTATATCAGTAGCAATCACGAATCATGCAAGGCTAAACCGAGAGTCCTTGCATGATTCGTGATTGCTACCGACATACACAAGGGTCGACTGAAGCATAAAGACTTTTGATTACCCTTCCCCCATTCCCGGTTCTCTTCCCATCCCAGTGTTTACTTAGGGTTCTCCATGCAGGCTTCAAATCCGCAATTTCCAGGGGCGCAATTATGCCTAGTTCTACACTGAATTGTGGCAAATCAAGTCCAATCGATTGGATGATATCGAGAACGGCATAAAGTATCATTCATACGCCCATGGCAGCCTATTCCTCGCCAGGAGATGATTGTTTTGAGTGAAACCCTGGCTAACAAGCGCGTCGATTCAGGACAGTGGTTTATTGTCAAAGGAGTGGCTTTGCCCTGGTGGACATATCTCGTTACGTGTTCAATATTCCTACCAACTTAATGCATTATAACCTAGGCGCAGTTCAAGTTTTAGGTAACTTGGAGATATTTATAGAAGCAGATCTTGGAGAGGGACCTATAGCATCGCTGGTCCCACTCTTCACATTAGGGAACCCACTTTCGTCGAAGTTAGAATGCAGCACTCGTCCAATATCTATCTTTCGATATGTAAATCAATCTACTGTCGAATTTTGAATGAAACTCAATCGATACTTTAGGGTGACACAGTGCTCAACAGCATCGAGTTCTTACCTCATTTATAAACGCCTTATCTCATCTGTTATACTAAGTCCCAGCTGCCTTGGATTGACCATACATTATTATAGAAAAAATGTGATTTCTACACACCTTAAAAATCGTACATAGCTCCTTCATCGGGGAAGTGAATATTCTAGAGTTTCTCTCCGCTATTACATTCCTATCACATCGCATTCACATAACAATACTAATTATCATTAGATGTGGACGTCAAATGCTTTATCTCTTGCAGAGTTAGTTCTCTGAGGAAATACACGCGATCAAATTAATCTTTCAGATAAATCTTGTGGCGATATATTGATATCAGTTGCCTGTAATTTTAATCATGACTATACATATAAGGACACGGATTACGAAGGGAGTGCGGTTTCTAGGCATATATGGGATACTATAGAGTGGGATAGGACAATGGAATGAGGAATATGTAGCGATATTAAACTGATATCGCTTTTGAAACCCATTCGTCGTTTCATCATTCAAATGACCACGATGTCTTTCTGCGTGTTTTATCCTTTGCGTTCTTGTTTGGCTGCCTAGCTGGTGAATGTTCAGAGCTAGCGTGAAGGTGTTGTATTTACTAATCTGGTCCCGACTCCTCTGACTTGGCTTTCCCCAGTACGTTTCTTCTAGAAGCGCTATTGTAGTGGATGATCAAAAATTCGAAATACTTTTCTTTGAGGTTCATATCTACTCTATCACGACTACAATAGATGGGACCGTGTTTAATCTCTCGTGAGGACCTATAAGCTAGATACGCATAACGGTACAATGAAAATTGGTGGCTACATGATCGCAAAACTCAAGAGTGGTGACGTTCGCTTTTCGAATCGTGAGGGCTCTTATATTGAGCCTCCATTCGCTCAGTAGACCTTTAATCTAAATTAAATGCTTACAGCCATCGCAGATCTCAAATTCCACTTCGCAGCTTGCATATGCGTACTCGACCTTCGATTTAATGCAAGATTTTAGTTCCTCAGTAGCGTGCACCGCATATATCTTAGCGATGTCCGATGCTAGAACTGCCCCCTCGAAGCATGGTGCGATTATTGCAGCAGGTAACTCAAGGATTTCAAGATTGTGTAAGCGTGCAAGTAAGGATGAGGTATCTTGACTAACGTCTGGATGTCCCCATCCTTGTTTAAAACTGTATTCGGGTGATATTCGAAGAGATCGACAACAGGGTGGAACATTCTGAAGTATATCTTCAAAAGAGAAACTACAGTGGGCAAGATGAATCCGTTCGAGATTGCTGAAACGCCCCACGGTCTCTGGGAAGCGACCGCAACTGCTGTATCCGTAATAAATGCTCAGTTTTTTAATGAGCTCAAGGTCGACCTCCGGTCCCACGCCCGTGATTTCCTCGCCATCACTCCAGAAGTTGTCACCGAAATGGCAGAGGTTTGGGTTTTGGAGTGTTATTACCTCCGCCATTGGAGCTCGTCCGTGTATGGCTGAAAGCGCTTCGGCTTCGGCTTCAGGGCTCAGGTCGCAGACTTGGGGTTCCTTCCAGAGGTACGTTCCGAAAAACCTTAGCCGAGGAAACTTCTCTTTGAGATTAAGAGAAGGTGGAAGCCCAAGTCCACAAGGGAAGTACAGTATCTCGAGACGCTCCAAGGATATTCCGCTCTTCGTGATTCGGTCGCAAAGGGTAGAGGCTTCCAGATTACTAGACTCAGAAGCCAATACTATAAGCCGGGTAGCAATGCTTCGGTCGAATTGATGGTGATCCGGATTTGATGAGAGTGTCAAACTTGAGCTTTTCTCCAAGCCCGAAGGAAACTCGGCCGTTACAGGGCGTCGGAAGCTCTTTCTTATTGCCGACCATCGCTTACAAACACGGCCAAGGGGGTCCGCAATTCTCATACGACTATTGTCGGTGTCATATTGTAGGTCGGCAATGGGGTTCTTGAGAAGTTGGTTAGTATCATGAATGCTGAAAATTTCTTGTAAAATCTCATTTGGAAGTTTCTCCATGGTTAATTATTGAGATGGCTGCGGAGAGTTGTATCATATCGCGATGACTTAAGTCGACTTCTTCGTCTATTATATGATAATCCGATCGAATGGTGAATGAAATTCGATCTGATATTATGCACGGGTTTTCATGACATAAGAGTGTTATTGATAGATACTTGCAAGCTATCCGCAGTGAACATCAACGGCAAGTTCGTATGATTAGCGAGGGTCCAGGTGGCTTTTTCGATGTCTAAAAATAAGCCTCCCCTGTTGCCTTCCCAGCCCGCTCTCATGTATTGGTGAAGATGTATGCACGATAATGCATATGCCCACGCTCCGCCCCTCCATATCAAAAGCTTCGATAGTTGCCAAAAGGAATATCATGAGAGGGGTTTGAATCGAATCCTCCGCGAGTGAGAATAAGCGAAAGTTGTTCAAACTTCGTGGATGGGGAGGGGTTCGCGTGAAATGTGACCAAAGTCGCATTAACTTATGTCATGCATGTAGCTAGCTAGCTTTCATCGAGGGGAGCTGCGGAGGAGTTGAAAGTCGGGCGCTCGGCTGGATTGTGGTACAGGCTCACTGGTGTTTCTGGCAACTTCTCACCTTTCTTTTTTTGTTTCACAAGTTCATCTTCGTTCCTAATGTTAAAGGTCAGGATTGAGAAAGTGATTATTTTTCGGGGCTTTTTGTTTGAAGTATTGAGGAATATGTAATGGCTTTTGTGGGGAAAGCGTATCGAATTTTCATTCAATTGAACAGGCTCTGTTTCGGCGAGCTACTCTATAGAAAGAGCCCCCCCCCCCAGAAAATTTGTCGCATGATGCACCTCATACCCTGTCTGTCATGAAAGACTGTGCATAGCGTGCTAGTAAGAACTGATTCCCGCTTGCCAGTTCTGAGGACGCCTTACAACTAGAAGATACCTAACATAAGAATCAATCGCTACCTCACTAGGCCTAAGCGGAACGTGCGCGTTTGTCGTGCTCGCCGAACTCAGATTTCAAGTTTCCGCGAAACTTGAAATTGCCGTTTCCTTCCTAATTTCGTTTTGAAGCGAAATTAGGAAGGAAACGAGCAAACAACTTGGTTGAGTTTAGGTTGCAGCGCTTCCCTCAGCATCGATCGGGCGGGCGTGAGCAGTTGCATGTCGTGAGACGGGGAGATGCCACTCGCTTTTGGCAAAGAGGGCTATCATTTCACTGCTATTTTCCGCTTGCATCCTATGGCGTCCATCATGACTCCATCCTATCAAAAGTATCGAAAACCATACTATTAAAATAGTGCCTAGCGCTTGGATCCTAGTCCCCACAACAAGCCTGCTCAGACCGTCCTTGCTAGAAGTTGAATTTCTAGTTTCAGTCTTTTGGAACATCACACAAATTCTCTGTGCTTGGCGCAGCTAAAGACGTTCGTTCTTCTTGATGCTTCTTGATCGTAATAGGAGCGTCTGATCAGGTTGCGAGACTGCAAACCGCTGCCCCTTGAATGAGAGAAACAAGCTGTGCTACGAAGCTCTCATGGAGCCACGACCAGCATCTCTCTAGCCAAGAGCATGGATGGCATCCCCGAGACTGCATTAGCCGGGATCCAGCAAGCTGCTGGGCCCATGCATAATCCCTCTCATCTTCCCTCCCCCATTGCTTCGCTCACTACTTCCACACAAACATAAATGAGGAATTGGAAGTATATATAGCCACGTCGTTTACAGCCCCCGATCCTCACGACACAGCGCTCAAACTCAACTTTTAGTTTTTCTTATTACCCGCACGCAGTATCGATTGAATTTTAGGCCTTCTCAGAATAAGGTCATTATCCCTTCTAATAATGGAAGAAATCCCAGCCGAAATACAAGTGATGATTGCCGCTTCGCTGCCAACACAGGATATCATACAGCTGAGGGCTACGAGCCGAAGCTGGAAGACCTTCATCGATCATTGGGTCAACGAGTTTCTTATAAAGCGAGTTTTTGGGGAGAGTAATGTTACCAACATATTGAAGAATCTGGGAAATTGCAAGCCCACGTGGGAATGGCGGGCTTTTGTCATCAACAGTGAGTAAATATTCCCTACAAACCTGCCTTAACTGTTGGAACATGAACTTATGTGTGAATGCAAAGGTTTTATTGAGAAGCAACGCTTTGATGCGAGTCCAAAGACTATAATCGAGTTTGAAAACGTTGCACGGTACGTCCTACTTAAAGAAACTTTCGTCTGGATCCCGCGCGGAGAGAAACACATTATCGTACATCACCTTTGTCCTCGGGATGCTCCTGGCTTTGCCATTAAACAACGACCCCAAGATCCCTGGCTTCCGAGTCCACTCAAATGGAGCATCGAAACCCTTTTTATAGGGAAGTGCGGAGAAATCGCTGGCATGTGGTCATATAGGGAAAATAAAATCCTTTTTAAGTTATATAGCTCTGAAAAAATCTGCAAAAAGTGAGATAATCCTCCTTTGCATGTTTTCGTAATATCAACTAATCTCTTTTCACAGCCTTTTCTGTGTCGACATCATCAAGGGGCACATTGTTTGGGAAGTTGCCCTAAACTGGGAGTCCTCGGATGCCCATTTAGTACATAGCAACAAAATATATACATTTTCCTTTCCGGAGCAACGATCGAAACGTCGAGACGAGTTTGTCATTAGGGAGCTTAACGGCGATACTGGGGAGATTTTACGAGAAAACTGGTTGGCCCAGGCTCCCCCTCATGATGAGGGCTTACGGTCCCAGGCCATCATCTGGAACAATACCGAGAGGATCATTAGCCCCAACGGCAAACACATTGCGATGATAGCAGATAGTTGTCTCTTTCTATATGAAACCGACAACCTGAGCTTCGTCAGGAAAACCGGATTCGACGAGCCATATATGTCAGGAAGACAGGTATACGACATGAGTTTTAATGAAGATGGCAGCAGACTCCATGTGATCAAGAAAGACCTTACCGGATTTTACGAAGTGATCGATTTCGATACCCAATTATATCCAGTCTTGATTCGATCTTATCACTGCACTCCTCAAAACAGCTCTACTCATCGATATTTCAATCCCAGGTTTCAAATCCTGATCTCCTTGACGAAGATGAAAGAAAATTGGATACCGGAAATAGGCCTTTTCGGTAAAGGTATTCCAATTGGAAGCTATGGCGAAAGTCACTTCGAGACCATCAAAAAAGAGAGATACAATTTGATAGACAAAAAAGAACTTGATTTGCAATGTAATTGCATCGAGATGAATGGAGAAGGAGTCATGGATTATGGAATGAGAAAAGAGGAAGGATTAGCAGGCTGCGACCGTGGCTTTCGGCCTAAATATTATGAAAGGTTCTTAATGTTCCATGGGGGTCACAAAGTTGTCTTTTTGGAGTTTGGAAAAAACGCAACTGTTAGTTAGGTCTAATAAACGAAGAAAAAACGCCATACTTTTATGTCTAAAAAGATCGATCAAGATCCCCAATGTCATCTACTGTTGTGAGGCCTCGGTGGTACCGCGTTGCTTAAGTGATTTCCAATAGCTATGAAATAACCGATATATGAATGGCCTACCCCTTTACAAACATCGAAGCTAGCGCAGGCGCTTGGACAGCCGTTCCGTAAGTTCTGGCCACTGCAGTAAAAACAACTGCAATATTTCAGTCTCATTCGGAGAATCTCATCATAGGTGCAGTATTTTGCTGAACAGGTCGATGTTGAAGTTATCAGGAGGTTTTTGATTTTGGTTTATCGCTTTTAAGAACTCGGGATCCAACAAGTTGTCTCTTATTTCGGCGGCACGATGAATTTGGGGTATAGAGCAGCAGTTTTCCATGCGTCGGCCGGGCCCTTTTACCACTATCGACTATCCATATTTCGTTTTATGATATCAGAGATTCAAGCTTATTGGTTGACGTGTCAGATCTTGTATATTGAGATTTGTGATGAATTAATTTGCCCGTTAAATGTACTAGTTCCTCTTGTGACCGCTAATGAACCTTGAGGCGGGATAACCACCATCTTGGGACCCTGACGACCCGAGGCCTCACAAGAACTCAATCCCCACTCTGCCTGGCAAGCCAACCCCACAAACCTCTAGGTTGTTTTACTCAATGCAATATTCTTCCAGTGACCCTTTTCTTTCTTCAACTTATCAAGCCGTTCCTTAAGTTCTCTATTTTCTGCTTTGAGCCGAGAATTTTCCGTTCTAAGCTGAAAAACTTGAGCTGTGAGGTTTTGAAACTTCGTTTTTATAATGTCGAGTAAATGGGTGGTCTCGTGCTCCTCTGGTTCGACTGGTGGTGGTGCAAGTGAATCCTCGTATCCACCTACGGATGTATCCATGATAGGAGAATCGAGTGCCATAGCATGTGTGGAGGGACTTCGCGGCGGTGGGTGGATGTCGAGAGTCCGTAGGGGAGGGAGGGTATACGGAGAATAATGGTTTGAGTGGCGCGATTCGACGGAGGATAGCGATTGGCTTCTAGGAATCATCTCCTCGTCGCTCTGAATTGTTCGTTTTCTCGAGTGGTCCACAAACTCAATCTTCTCCCCCCCCCCCTCCCCCTGTCTGACCCTATGCGGTCTAGTTATCGCATTATGACCTTTTCGTTTGACTTTGATTAATCCACTATGAAGTAAATTAATCATTTGCTCGTATTCGTGAGGTTGTAATAAACCCATGGTTGCCCATGGCATTGTATAACCCTGTACCGGCATAAATTCGTATTGTAATTTTCGGCCGCCAGTAGTATTCGTGATTTCATGAGCTTTAATCTTGTCGGGGTCAAGACCATACTCCTCATCTACGGAAATGCGGGTTGGGGGTTAGCGAGTCCTGGCACCTGTATAGGGTCTCATGTACCTAGGAGCTCTTTTAGCTTCTGTTGCAGCTCTGTAATTCTAGCTTTCTGGTCCATTACGGGCGGGTATGACTCCAGCCGCTCAGCGGAGGTTTGGCGCGGGGAGGTGGGTTCGGTGTTTGTCTGTTACTCCGGATAAGCGACATCTCCAATCCCGAACCGCCGACCAATGTATCGGCGGTTTAGAATCTCGCTTACTGGTTATCACTTCGGTCGAACGGCGACCACTTGTGAACAATAAGTAGCCGTTGGTATTCCCGCCCAGATAAATTTGCCATATCTCGAAAGATACGCCTGCACAGGCGAAATTGAGCCGATGTTTGGTGCACATCGTATCTATGGTATTGCCGTGATTCTATTGTTGCGTTGCAGGGACCGTTGCATCTGAGACGGGGATCGAGACTACGTGGACTAACGAGGTAGATGTAGTATAAATCTAAGATTCATAAAAAGCAGGAATGGGCGACTCTCGTTCTTAAGGGCGCTGCGCTGACTGTGACCGCACTTCCTCTCTTTACAAATCAACGAACTGAAACGGATCGATAGCCAACAGGAAACCCAGCCAGCCAGGTGTGTGGCAGACATCCCCCAATTCCTTTTCACAAAAGGATCTGCCTTATATCATGTGTGACTGTACCCAGGAGCTTCAACCAAAGAGATAGCTGAAAAGTGTCTTGAGCAAGACATATGTCTCATCCAATAGAATCCAAGCCACTTTTGCTTTTTTAGCCTGCCAAAGATTTGATTTTGAGTGGCATTGAAATAAAGTCGCTTGTTGGCCAGAACACCTGCCATCCCTCAGTTTGTATCAGAATTCAAGTTGAGCGAATTTAGCGAAAAAAATGCTCGAACTCAAGTCCTAGCACGAACTAGAAGATTATCGGCTCGAACTCCTTATTTCGCATGATCGCATGAGAAACACTGAGTCTGATAGCCACCATTCTCCCGTCCGACAGGGCATTGCATGAAAAGATCGTACCCCTGCTGAGATTACACTTGGCAATCAAAACCCCGAGACTACCCTCCCGCGCAGAGCGGTCGCTGGACGCCCCTGGCTCCGCCAAGCTCGGAGGGTTGCATCCCCAAGACTAAGACTACCCACGCGGGCACGGTCTCCCCTTTTGCTTTGGTGAAAATCTCAAATTACGCGAATTGTTGACTTTAGACAGCCGAGACATGGACCCCGGTCACTAGCCTCAGAAAAGAAAAACCCCCCAACGCAGCAAAGAGTTTCCTGCATGGTCCCAACAGCCCAAATTTGGAAAAACTTCTCCACACATCCTTGGTCATTTGGGATGCGATAAAGGCGGTCGTGTATTGCTTCTTATTCATTCTCCGAAATCATTGATATCACATTCGCCGAATGTAAATCTCGTTCTCGGCTGCAGCGGCACCTCCTGTCCCGGAGCCAACCAAATGGCAAGTGTGGGATTCTTCGAATTTCGACTAAATACCAGAACTACCAAGTCATAAGTTACACCGCGGAGCTGCAGTCATCGGGTATTGCTCAGCGCTATCTTGGCTCCGCGAGATCGACTTACGCGAGGTTGACTGACCTCCTTATATATCCCTTCCCTTCCGCAAGACATTCTGCGTACAGTCTTAATACACAAACAAATTCGCAAGACGAAAACCACAACCTTCTGATATTATGGACGTCAACACGAGAAAAGACAGAGAGGGGGCAATTCTGTCATATAGACGGTTCCTCTGTACCCTTTCTTTCTTGTTCGCAATGGCCTCAGCACCAATCCCACAAATTATAGAAAGCGGATTATGCCAGAAATGGTACGGCGCTAACGCCAACAGCAGGAATCATACGCCACCCGGTGAATCAATCTGTAAAGTACCGGAGGTTCAGGTAGAAGTTGCGACGATCAATGGCATTTCGGGCATGATTTCATCCATTATAGGTACGCCTTAATAATTTAGTTCAACAGTTGACGAGCGACAGCTGACTCCAAACTTTGACAAATACTCAACAGGCCTTTTATTTGTTCTACCCTTTGGTTATTTGGTGAAAGCTATCGGTGGGCAAAAATACCTGCTCATGATCAGCTTAGAATCAATCCTATCTTACGTCATGACAGGGGTCGTAGGCAAGAATCTGCAACGCCGCACCAGTGATAACGATGTAGTATATTGACGATAATATAGGATCATATCCTATGCAATTGGATCTCCATCTTTTTTGGCTTTCGCCGTTATGTGATCTCCTAGGCGGCGGGCCGCAAATTTTCTTCCTCTTAATAAGAGGGGCCATTGAAAATTTATTTGGGCCGGATCGCGAAGAGATGTAAGCCGACCTACCTTGTTATATGCAGAGCAACGTTTCTGACTTAAATACTAAGGCTTGCAGAGTTATACGTCCAAGAAGGTTATAGCATTGTAGTGGGATTTCTTGGTTCAGAAATAGGGGCAGGGCTGATGAGTGTTCTTGATCCGATCATGGTCCTTTATACGAGCGTTGTATTCACTACCGTATATTCGATTCCATTCATCTCCATAAAGCTTCAGGGATTCGCTTATAGCACTGCTCCGGATTTCAAAACCAACAGCAAAAAAGAGGAAACATCACTGACATGGTGGTGGGAACGACGAACCATCCTGGTTTATATTTTCTGCTTGATCACATCATACAACGTATCCCAAGGCGTTTGGTTATCATTCCCAATGTGGGTGTCCAAAAAGTACGGATGGTCATTGCCGAATACAGGTATAATTCTACCATTTCAATCTTTGGTGCGAAGTGCAGTGCTTATAAACGCCCCTTACATCCGAAATATCTTAACGAGGTTGTGTAATATAACGCTACCTGGGGTTGACAACCCAGATCTACTCACCCTGGTGGTTGTGCTGCTCTGTCATCTATTATCAGTGCTGCTTCTAGCCTTTACCACCAGTGAATATATCTTATACCTCACCTTTATCATCAACGCTCCACTAGACCTCTTCAAGGATGGGATAAAACTTTATATAAGGAGTCTTGACGAATCGCTGGATCTGAAGGTACTAGATAGGATATTTATCGTACTCGGGGGTATCTCAGATGTTGCAAATGCCCTTTTATGGATTAGAGCATCGAAGAAAGCATATTCTGATGCGGATCTAAGGATGGGGTTTCCATTTATCGTTTGTGCAGGGATAACAAGCTTCACACTGATGGTACTCCTATTGCTGGGACATCTTATGAAACCTAGAACACATGCTACCACTCGGTACAGGCCGTTGCAAGATAACAATGTATATTAGATTCGAATATTCAACAGCCAAGAATTACGTCACTTACGAGGTTCGCCTCCAAACCCAATTACATACGACAAATGACCAAGAGTGCCGCACTAGTGGAGACAAAAAAAGCAGGTTTTGTTCATGACACAGAAATCCACCTCAAAACGTATCTTGTCGATTATCCAAGTCCTCCAACTATTATATACAATTACCTGCCGACAAATGCTGTCCGTTTTTCTTAGAAATTACATGTTGGTGTCCTTGAACGAATTGCTAGCACAACCCTCTAGACCTAGTGTGTCAATAGCCTCGAGCTGCGTACCGGGCTGTCATTGGCTCCCCCAATCCCCCAATTAATGGCAGCCGTAAGACTACCTTGTGCCGATTAGTTTTAGCCAAGGTAGTAGGTATACTCACCGTAGGTGGTCGTCTCGTATGGCCATAGCCAGTCATGGCCGGCCTGAAAGAGCCATCCTGGTTGGAGATGTGCACGTTGAAGCATTTTGGGGTTGATCTGTAAGCTCAAATTAACTTTTGCCAGTGTAGCTATCCCTATTCCCATTGCACGAATTTTTCTCTCGAGTGATTTTACCAATCTCGAGCGGAAGTGTGTTCCATTGATGAGGACCTTAGAACCATGCTTTGACTGTGGTCAGAGCATCTGCGTTGTTTTGTTTGGGGCCTCTAGGCCTCCGTTTGTGTTGGTCCTGCGATCCTGCTTTGTGGATGGCTATAACGAAAGGCACATTTTGAAGTTGTGGGAATTTTCTATACCCAATTCCACGATTGATTGCCAAATTCAGTTCACAAAGCTTTGCTTGCTTTGTAAAACCCGTTTTTCATTACTACTATGATATGGTCTTCATATATTGTATACATGCAGGGGGTTGATTTGGAGAGGTCTATTCTCCTTAGCTATAGCGCTAGAAAGAAGGCCTATCCGCAAAGCAGATGAAGCGGGTTTTCGGCTGGCTCAGCTTCAAACTTCTGGCGACTAACGACCTCATGAGCTTTTTTTTGGTTTGGTAAAAGGTCTAGCTCAAAGGCTCTTCTGGGATCTCAGGCATTATACCTTAGCCTCCTTGCATGATCTTGATCACTGGATCGGCTTCTCTGATAGTGTTTGCAAACAGCTCCGATCGGATCCAAGCTAGTGTCAAATAACCGAAAAATTCGCCAAGATGCGGGAGTAACACGTAGTGTCGGTCACATTTCCACCCCTCCTCGCTTAACTCTCTAACCGCAAAAATTTTAACCTTCCACGATGGCTACGGAGGAAGATATTCGCCGATATGATGAAATTTTGAAAACAAGTCATAAAAACTATGACACAGTTGGAAATGTTCGCAAACTTCTAGATATAGGACGAAGCGAAGATGATTGCACTTATAACGCTTTGATGGTAAGTGCGCAGTGGTATCGAACCAAATATTAGGCCCCAATGTGCGTTCTCTAAGTTTCATGCAGTTGAGCGTCAAGAATATTATGAAACCATGCTACGGACGGCAACCAACCCTCGAAGAAGCGGCCTCCTTTGCCAAAGGAATCATAATTTCAGAGCCATTAGTGACATTATGCAAGCCGCTAAAATACGATACCGACTACTTCGTTCCGTGGCTTATCAACAATGTGGTTCGAAGCCAGGGCGTGGGACGTGCGCCCCGGAGATCGAAATCGGCGATTCAAGCTCAAGCCCACAATGAGGGCTCAACAAGTAGCAGCGATCGGATTTCTATACGAAGTTTACTCAATGACCCTGATCAGTCATGAGCTTTTATTGTAACGCCAACGGATGTACCTACACATTTGCGACTAGGTACTTATTATGGCTAACAAGATAAACGCTATCGTACCTAAATATGTACCGATCCGACCCGGATACAGCAACAGCGTCTGTATAACCATGCTATCGTTTTCTTGTTTGATAAGAATGATAGCAAACTGTCAGGGTTGGCCTACACCAGAAATCTAATCCATGACTGTGTGGCTTCGTTAAATTGCTTCCAGCCAGTTTTCTCGTGTTATTAATGCTTACAGCTCTCATCACCGTTCGCACATACCTCCACTTTTTCTTTTTTCGGTTGGCAAAATGTATCCTGAGACCGCAACAGGGAGTTTTCAAATAACCGGCTTTGTCAAGGCTAGGGAGTCTGAAGTCAAAGTTTTAATATTGTATACGGTAATCCCGAATGCGATGTGTCCCAGCAAGACCAGGGAGCTGCAATGACTAGACACGGCTAACGGTCTATACGATGCTTGCACAAGGCACTCAAAAGCGAGAGAACTCGTGCTAATTTTCGCGATGGCAAATCGATGGATTGCACCCACGCGCCGTCATAGGCAAGCTGAGGGGGCGGGGAAACCCCCCAAAAATCGACCTGCTCTCGGATCTCAGAATACAGGTGGACAACAAGTCTTAGGGCTTGTCTTAAAAACTGTATCGGTGGCAAAGAACCAGGTTTACTGGCTCTTCTTCGCTACTCCGGCTTGCCCAAGGAGGTGGCACAATCTCATGCCACAAAACGTATTCGGACAGCGACAGTCTTGGCAAGCAAGATTCTTCCAGCATAGCAAGATACTGAAAGAATATCACGATGTAGCACTAGCCCTTCCGCAAAACCGGAGTTGTTATCTATCAAAATAAAATCTCGTGGCTCGTATAGGGACTTTTTCGGGAATATCCTAATTCGCTTCTAGCGTCATGATGCTATTTTAGGAAATTGGCATCAGTCAGTGTGACATGAAGTGCCTGTGTTAAGCCAGATTGCATTGCTAGTAGTATTGAACGCTTGGTTGTTCGTTTTGGAGAGCTAGGAATGGCCTCAACCCAAAAAAGTGGGCGGTACTGGGTTTATCGAAGATTTTTGAGTACCTAATATTTGGGGAAAACAGGGATGGCTTCTAACATGCGAGGCCTGCTTTTGCTTTGTTAGCGAATCATAAGTACCGCTCTCATATTTTCCCAGCATTCAAGTCAAGGGATTTCCGTTCCGCTTACCTGAGGTAGCACGATAATATCTTTGACAGTTTCAAGAACTAGAGAGTCGGAAGACCCACATTTGCCAACAAAGCAATCAAAACACTGAGAGGTGGGAACGCTTTCAAGGGTCCAGGTCCGATTCATACCCAGTTGGTTTCTATGATATTTTCAATCAGCCTCTTTTGATATAGTTGGTGGGAGTTCCAGGCAAGCTAGTACTAGTGTGCGAAATCTTCGAGCAGCGAAGAGTTGACGCACTCCGCCCAATCAACATCCTCAGCAAGCCTCTTCCTTAAGCATACAAACAGAACCAAAATTTAATAGCGTAAGCGGATACCAAGAAGTAAATGTACCTCCAAACACGCAGCTGAATTTGCCAAAAATCCATTACGTGTACATAGCAGTGGTGTTCTCGGATGTAAGGAGATACTTCCAGGATAGTGCAAACTGATCAGATATCAGTTCCGTAGACCAATCTTAAAAGATATAGAGTTATAGCAAGCCGTTGGTTTCAACACCCATTACCTTCTAGCAGAACCTTCACACCTACAAAATGGAATTCCTGTCCGAAGTTGAACAACACCCATCAGAGATCGTCATGAGGAGCTCTACAGCGACAGATCTAGGGAAACTTTCTAGGACTCGAAACCCCGCAGACAAGGCAACCAAAACGATCATGTGCACACTCATCAAACAACCGCGTTTTTTGGAGCACCTTCGCGCCAACTTCGTGCCCCCACTCTACAAGAATGTAAATTGTCATGCATACTTTAGCGACAACATCTACTCATTGCATATCAAATTCAACGGGCAGTCAATGCTTGATACGTCTATAGACATATCAGGCATCATATCAGTTACGGTGGCGCTACCCTCAATCAATACTCTTATATTAGAGTGTATTCCCGCTTTGAGCAATGACTCTTTCAAAAAGCTAGTGCGTATCGAATTCTCCATTAAACTACTTCACTCTTCTTACGTGGCTACAGATGGGAATCGAAATCAATCCTAGCATCATGTTTCTCTCGTTACGCACGAATCTAAGCGACTTAGACTTTAGCCAACATGACCTGCTACCGCCATCCACCCCTTCAGGTGATTTTCTGATGTTCACAAATAATCTACGTCTTCGGTTTAGTCACTGTAACTCGCCGAAGCGTTCATGTGCTCTCTTGGATCTCTTGGTTTACGGGTTTGAAAAATGCGATAATAATACACCTAAGGATAGAGCAGTCATTGGTTACAGTTATCTTTCTACAATTTTTAAATGGGACTCTCAGGTAGATCTATGTGAGTTAAAAACGTATAGCTGGTCAGTAGAATGATGGTGAAATATCGTTCTCCACTTAAATCATATGACAACCGGTGGGATCATATTTTTGGACTTTTTTTTTCTCTCCTTGCTTGAAAGACTTTTCCTTCGACCCAACTCAACTCGATGCTTAAGAACATCGATGCATTTACTCGAATGTATCGGCGACCGTAGATCTTTCCACTCATCCGATGCTTGCAGCTCAGAAACAATTTTCGATTTCGTAGCGATATCCTCCATCTCAAAATTATAAGCCTTCAAGATCTTGTGAACTTGATTCTGATGTAATTTAGCAGATATATTCAAGGATAATTGTAAAAGGGTACTTACCAGCAAATTAAGTCATTTTGTTTTATTGAGCGCGGAACCGTTGTCTGGGATCCCAAGTTTCTGGCGAAGTTTTTTGACAGACGTACTTTTAGGGATTTTATCGCTTTGATCATCGCACACTATCTCGTCTGGCGTATTGGGAACCAGAGAAGCGGTAGGTGAAATAAAACACTGCAAATTGGTAGAGGTATGATTGATTTGCGGTTGAGAGCGGTTGGCTTCCGACAATACTAAGGTCCCTTGGTAAGGCATGGAAATGGTGTGTTCGTGGTTTCTTCAGAGGGTATTACGGCATGTGAGCCAGGAAGGTTGCTGGCGGAGCTGGATCTTAAGACTTAAAGGGTTCCTGGAGTGAGAAGCAAGTATCTTCCACGGGATAGCCCACTTACCCCGGCACTGCCTCTGTCAAGCCATGCAGTCTTAATCGGTCGCCGATTGCTGCATGCGTTTGGTTGTGGCTCGCCTGGTCCGGTCCAGGCTGTTACTGTACTTAACAAATATAATATAAACCTCAAACCTCCTTTTTCTTCCTCCCTTGGTGGAGTCATCCGCAATCGTATCTTCATATGTTGCTTCTTAACTCAGGTCTACGATTTCAACTTCTTCATAATGGACGACAGACGAGCCGCCGAAATCGCCTGCCTCGTTCGGATTACAATTCTCAAGGGTCTAGAAAAATGGTTGGAAAGAGATATCATCGACGACGAATGGGATATCGTTTACGCAATCGACAGTGGAATTCAGGCTGGGAAGGACCACTTTTGTGACAACGCTCACGACCCAGACACCCTACACTCTCAAATTTTCAACGCCTTCAACATAAACTCGTCTTACATTACACCTGATGTTCAAGAGCGCCTCCAGTGCCGGATTAACGATAGCTTTGCCAACGACGCCGTATATGGGAATGTAACAAACGAACCAGCCCTCATGTTCATAAAAGCTATCTTCAGCGCGATACAAGAAGGGGTCCAAAGTCTAAAAGCCAATCCTACTATCACCGAGCCCAACAGGAAGGCCGAAAGGAGTTTGAAGGACCAGCTTAAGACTCTAAAAAAAGGGATAAAAGGTGCATTTCGCCCAACCCAGGGTTTTCATTCATGTGCTGCATGTTTCAGTTGCGTTTGTGTTGATTGACCTGGCTTGCTTGATCCGGATCACAATCCGATTGTTTTAGACAGTTGTATCGGCTCTTTGAACCCATACATAGCTTTATGTACACTTCATTGGTCAAGTGAATAGGAAACATAGGAAAGCCGGTTGTTAGACCCGAATCATAGCCAGATCCGCTAGGTAGGCCCGTAAGAGGTTGTCTTGTTGCCCGATAGAAGGCCACAGGATCGAATCGGATTTGAGTGCTGTGGAAAGGGATCTCCCAGTGAGTCTGTGTGTGTGAATCTGATCCCAGCCACCGAAATGCACGCGAACATACATGTATTGATCCACTCCAAATTTCTGTGTTGTATATGCCGGAGAAACCCCTCCTTCCCCGGACCAATGCCATTTCAGACGGCACCATCCTAGCCCGAGTATCACCAGCGCGCACATACGCCTTAGTCCACGTATATATGCCTTTAGTATAGACCATATTACCTACCTAGGTCAACCGCTAAAGATGGAAACCGACGAAGACCCGCGAGTTTCTGCGTATATGGAGATGGAGCAATACCCAATTTACAAAACGGTAACGGAGACACGCGCGAAATGGCTCATACCTAAAATTAGAAATATGGCTAGTCATCCTAACAATGTGATGTACCTCTTCATCAAGGTAACAGTCAATATTTCCTCATGCTAGCGACTATAGCTAATGCTGACTAGGAAGGTGTTAAAAAAATTCTCAGTCGTTATGTTGAACTTGGAGAAGAGCCGTCATACCTACAGCAATCATATATCGCAAATGAACTTGATAATTTCGAAGAGTTGGCAAAATTATTAGCCGAGATCAACGAACTACCAAGCTTCTATACTAGGTGGTGGATTTTCAAAATATGCACCAACGAGAAACGAAATCAACGATCAAAATTTGAAAGGGCTACCCGGAATACAGTAGCAGAGGAAAGTATGCCGGAATCATCTGTTTCGGGATCCTCCGGTAGCAGGAAGATCTTGGCCGTAATGGAGTTGGTAAACCCAAAACCTTGAGGTCTAATCTGGTGAGCTGAGCAACTAAGATTTGCAAGCACAGATTGGGTAGTACTGGGTAATGAAATTGCGTATCTTCCGTTTTCTTTGTTATATTGCATACGAGCCTGATACGAAGCCCTATAGGGTTGTGGCATGTTCACTAAAGCTCGGTCGAAACGTATTAGCACCTGTCTCCAATGCCTCTAGCGATACCATACAAAACTCAATAAAGGAGAAGTTTCTCCTGACTTGTTAGAAATGTTCTTGGGAGCTTTGTCTGAACTGACACCCATCCCATAATAACTATGCGTCTTATAGACATGCCAACCAAATTTCTCTTCCGAATCCTCTATTGTGTGGTGTCTTCTGATAAGCATCTCTCAAAACATGTCTCGGCAAAAGTCAAGAGCGTCGCTCATACATCTAGTTGTATACGGTTGGCTGTGCGAACTCTCAGCTATGGTTTCGTTGTACATTAGGCATTCAACATGCCTTTACATCCGAGATGACAGTGAAATCTACCGGTCACCCTTGAAGGCATACGAGCCTATATAGATCCTCTCGATGACCAACGTATTTTACCTGCTGGGATGCTTCTAAAAGAATGCTTACTGTCACTTTACCGGAACCATCGAGAGCACAACGTTAAAGGTTTTGAGGAATTTCTAGATCATTCAAATAACCCTACACCTAGCTACTCATATTATATACCCTAGAATTTCTAGACCAGATACTCAACCAATAATGCTTTGGATTCCACGCCATACAGACTTAAATAAGCACGACGCCAATAGCTACATGAAAATTGCAAAGTCAAGAGTGGCATCGCACAGACACAATTGACTATCCCGACTCTATCACTAGGATTAGCTGATACATGTCATATTTGTACAAAATCATGAGCTCCCCTTGATTATGGGATAAATATAAGGCAGAAATTTTAGGAACTCTTGGTAATGTTCAGGTCAAGAGAGTTGGTAAAAGCGAAAGGTCCTACGATCGCGGTGGCGAAGGCTATATCCGTGTCGCCGAGTATCTTGCACCTCATCTCCTTATGAAATACGCCGGACTTGTCTTGATCGCTCCTAAAAACCAAATGACGAAAGGTAAACTTTATATCCCCGAAAGTCAGAGACTTGTTTTCGATATTGGTCAGCCCATTCTGTTGCCAGCTCATTATACAGCAAACGGCCTCTGTTGCGAAATGATCAGCTAAGACCGATGCAAGCTTTGTATTGGTACTTTTCGTCTGAGGGGGCCGTAAATAGTCTTGAGGGTTTCCGACAGAGTGGTCTTTGCAATAAAAAAAATCAGGAAAGTGTATGATAACGGTTGCCATGAATTGGAAATGAATTATTCCAGACGCGAATAAGAAATGTCGGGGCAAACAAGCGGCTTTGAGCCGGCGCTGGCGAATGGTGAGAGCATCTTTGAGGGATCGCTCAGTTTCTAGAAAGAGAACGCTCTTGGACATCTTGCTGAGAATCTGGAGATCGGTATGCTTGAATGGTGTGCATTTTACACAGCGAACAAGTGTTTGGAGTTTGCGTTTTGCCTCTTCTTCTGACATGGAAGGAAAAGTCTCTGGTGAACAGCGCATGATTGACTCTCCGATTTCTTTAGGTCTCGTAACTGCTAGGTATATAACGGTGAGGTTTGTGAATGTGCAGAGTGTGCAGAGTGTGCAGAGTGTGCAGAGTGTGCTGAGGGGTTTAATATAGAGGCGACAGAACAGTGACGGCATGTCAGGCAGTATGGCTGAAATTAGGAACATGCGGCCCAAGAAGATGCCAATCTTCTGAGTACCAGATTTGAAATATCAAGAAATGCAATCTTAGAAAGGTGGGTATCTTTGACGCAAGGGTTCGAAAAATTCTAGTGATCTAATGCGGTAAACAAATACGGGCTTTTTGAAGATCATCCATTTAGAAGAGACGTGTGGATGCAGCATCTGGTTCTTCCTCGCCGATAGAGCCGAGACTGACGGGGGCTCTGGCTTAGTTTGCATGAGTTGAACGGCCCAGCTCAGGGATTTCGCTGGCTCGAAGGCAAGCCTCTTTTCGCAAAGTCTCAAGAGACCAAAATCCCTGCTAGCTCCAGGCTGCAGTCTTCCCAGCCGAACCGTGCCGCACACTTTGCAGGGATTTTGGTCTCTTGAGTTCCCAAGCTCCACCTTAAATACAAACAAAAAATCAAGCCGCGATCGCATGACACCCTCCCCCTCCTTCGAATTCAGTCACACCCGGGTCCTATGGCACGGTATCGCCGTACACATGGAATGCACACAAAGAGTGGAGCAATCTCGCAACGGAACTACACCGCACTCAAGGTCAGTTCTTTGAGTTTGCTTCAGCCGCACTCCACCTTCCCACAATTGCAACACGCTACAACTCAACATTCTAATCTCGCGTTCCGCACCACAGTTTGGTCTCGAAACTGATTCTAATCCCCGTCCTTAGATCTTCCCTCCTCTCCCCTCATCATATTCTTCAAGCATCTCCCCGTCCTTAGATACTCTTCACTTGTTCAGACAGAAAACCACAAGCTCACGGGAGATAAACGGTCAGTATAGAGACGCCACCTTCGCCCCAGTACCGCCCGACAAATAAAGACACATAAAGAGCTGCCTCGGTCTATGTAGCCACGGTTTCTTGAGAGGAACTCCCGTCACTGGTAATGATAGCAACGAGGTGCGTAACCAGATGCCGTGGATCCAATTCTACTAGCTGTTCGAATCGTTCCGTCAACCGGACATTGATAGCGAATAGAGAATACATACCTGCGCATTAATTATTCGCGAATTCCGATAAAACACCCGAGTATGGCACAACATTACACTAGTACCAGATAAGATATGCTGAACATGATGACTTCAGCAGTGTCTTTAAGCTCGATCAGCATACTAATCCAGCACCTTTCTCAGAATCACGGAACTCTGAAAGGACAGAAGACTCGTCTCATATGCCCCGCGCCTGTTCTTTCAAGGCCAGCTTCGCCGCAACTGTTCTAGAAGACCCATAATCGGCTGTAATACCGGTAAGAAAGCAGATCAGAAATCATACTCAAACAAACGATGGAAAGAGGGTCCAGTGTCCCAAGGGCAATAGGTCATATGGGCGAACTAGCAACTTCAATCGACATCCCCAAGGGACACATCATGCAAACTTGATCCCTGCATCAAGAACACGATACTCGGTACAGTAGTATAGGATCAGCCCTCAAATTCATACCTCAAACTGTCCGTAACCTGGAGAATGTGATCGACTATGCGCCAGCGAACAAGAAAAAAAGAAAAGAAAAAACGGCGATTTTAGCTATGGCATAAAAGGGGCGTTCTATCCATTTGAAAAGACGACCAAAGAGTGAGCTGGAGGCAGCTAAAGTAGCTAGCTGCTCGCAGCGACTACTGATACCCTGCTCACTAACATCTCCCTTGACGGCAGTTCTTATGCGCAGGGAATCATATCTGGGATACCGGGTTCTGTGCCATCAAGACGACCAATTGTAAACCAAAACCAGACAGTAAGGATTCTCGCCCCCTGCCGCAATATAGATAGGCTCCACTATCCTAAGAAGCGAAACATGAGTCCAATGCCCTGTTCTATGTTTAGGGGCGGATGCCGCTTTGGTCACCTTGCTGTAGTAAGTGAACCAAATTGCTAGGTAGCAAGGAGGTATTTGGCCTACAAATATCTTGGTGCTAGTTCCTTCTACAAGCAAGCTTACTTATGGATACTTATACAGTTCACACCAACACAGATGCCTTTGGCACTACCCCTCCAAGACCAAGCCCGATTCGAAGATCATCTAGAGAAGCTTTTGTTGAATTTCACTGTTTGCTTGCATTTTTGAAGATGTGGCGGCAATTTGGGTCGATTTATCTGAAGACTAGGATTTTCCCCAAAAAGGAAGACAGGTTGGTTGATCAAGCACAAAAAGTCACAAGCTTCTCAAATGGTATGTAATCCAGTTATTTCTCTATTTCGTCTTGAAAATCTCAATACTTGTTGAAACTGTTCTCTTCTAATATCCAACATTGTTTTAAACTAGAATTGACGTTATTTGAGTTTCCATGGTCACTCAAAACATCTCATTCACAATGTGTAACTATCGCAAACCGAGAAGAGTATGAGGACCTTTCTGTTGTATCTAGACGGGACGATATCGAAACTTCGTTTAATATATCCGACGATGATGAGATATCCAGCAATTGCCCGACAAATCACTATAACTACAGCCGCAGATGTTTTGGCCTAGCATCACCTAGGCAGGCAAGATGTAATGAGGCTCAACCTATAGGATGCTTTGAGCAATCATCCACCACAAACAAAGCTTTAATTTTGACTTCACCACTACCGTCTCAAAAGAACAACGGTGATCGTATGGAAGCACCAAGGCTGCTGAACGGCGCCACCGTTGCTTTGGTATCTTCTGAGCATTCATGGACTTCTATAGCGGGATCTGAGTTCTACAAACCAGCCGTTATAAATTGGTACGCAAAACAGCCGCTTCCAAACCTCCCATGCGAACCTGGCGGGACCCAAGTTTCAAAGAATATTTGGGAATGATGAGATGAGATAAAACCATGACGCGTGTATGGATAGGCCTAGCATATTAGCAAGCCTCTATCAATAGACGCTTGCGAAAAAGAGATATCAATCAAATCCAAGAAATAGTTTTTGAGAAGCTTCAACTGTCACACCTGTGCTAGCCGGGATCATAGATTCGTGATTTATACATATCTACTCCGCCTATATGCTCAACATGGTAAACAATATTGAAAGATAGCTTGAAAAGGTTTTGTTTCGATGCTTCGTGATGTGAACGGAGGAGTTTGCGAGTGTTCTTATGCAGTGGGCTAAAATTAGTCACATTGCGCCTAGGCAACCATTCTCGCAGGCCTGAATACCGACAAGCTGGGTTCAGGCTGTGCTATTCTACTCAAGCTTGGTCATGCTCGGTGCGGAGAAATCTCTATAAGAAGCCTGGCTTTCTCAACGGGGAATACCAAAGTACACAATCTTTATTTTTTCTCACATATCAAATCGCCTGATTAAATATTACGAATACTTCAGAATGTACTGCGCTAAAGCTCCTAGACTATCACACGATTGCGGTACTTCAAACCACATGCACCGTCATGAAAAGCCTGCGCTTGAGACACTGGTTAAAGCGAGGCGCTCAAATATCGATTATTCCAAAAACAAGAACCTCGACTCGAAGTGGGAATGGAAAGAATGGACCTCTTTGCAAACGGGAAAATCGATGTGGATCAAACAAAGAATTATAGCAAGGCGGCAGGTAGACCTGGCACATGATACCCTTCCGAAGTATACATTGGGATCGGCGTATCCTATCCGCTAAACAAAAGTTAGTCCTAGAATCACAAGTTTCGAAATTCAACTTTCTTGCTGACCGTCTTGATATCCCGATAGTAGCGAGAAAAAGAGAGCTCAAAAGACTTTCTCAAGAGACCGACAACTTGCAAATCATCAAGCGAGGCGGAGAAAACCTTAGCAGTTTCACACAATCAACACACAGAGGTCATAGATATCCTACCCGTTAGAAAGTCAATGCCCGGACGGGGAGTATGGATAAAAAATCAATCGAATTGTGACTGTTCGAGGAGATACAGGACCAAAGAAAAAGGCAGAGACAGGACGTTGAAACCCGAGTCCATGCATAGGATAGCTTGTGAACAAAGTAATTCTATTCATAGGGGCCCGCTGCGAGAACTCTCAGGGGGGGAGGGCTCCATTCGTACATTTCTGCAAATACATATTATCGTTATTGTTCTAAAATGGCATCTATCAACGCTTCAATATCTCATTAACTCTAGTCGTTATGGAGGAAACATTTTTTTAGTTTCCCGATGTCGCTCTTGGACCTCCTACAATACCGTGAACTATACCTATAAATTCCTGTTGAATCCCGAGTGAATTTGAATTTAAAGCGAACGCGAATGCGAAAGCGCTTGGTTTGCGCTGTTTCCGCGGAAGAATGTTGCATGTATCTATTCCAGACTCGGGGAAGGCTTCAGCCAATTTGAGAAGCGTCAATCTTAGATCGAATGAAAGGCATACTCAACGCGTTTGCGTAAACATTATCGTAGGGGGCAGACAATAAAAACCCGTTTCAAAAGGAAGAGTTTGGTTCTATGAAAACGTAACACGTTGGTTATGAAGAGGGGAAATCTCGTGAGCTGGACATACAGACTCCGTGCACGGAGTCCACATCAGTACGTTATAATGAATATGCCCACGAGGCTGTAATTCTCCTGTTTCAGCGCACGGTCCCGCTGAGCTGGCACGTCACATAATTCCTCATATATACTCCGTACGATAGTTAGCACACTTAATTCTCTATAGTAAGCGGTCTTTCTCCTATCAGACGATTGTTAATGGTATCATCTATGACATAAGTCAAAAACTGACGATACCAATCAGGCTTAAGTAAAAAATTCCGCAACATCCGCCAAGAGCCTGCTCTAACCATAGGGATGTTACGAAATATCACTATTAATAGAAATATAACACTCCAGCATACTGTGCAGTACTTCAAAATATTCCAACCAAGACATTCAGTAGAACAACTCGGCCGAATAAACCCATGTGTTATCAGAGAGACATGTCTAGGTGATTAGTGACCAGATTTATCTATGTTCCTTGATGTTAATAAGATGACGGCTCAGTCTATTTTCCTTGTATATTAATATGATGACGGCTCGGTATATGCAACGTATGATATAATAACTTGTGGACTCTACGTGCATGCCTCTATATGTAGAATCCCTGGAATTACATATCTTGCTTTGTCAATTAACCCTCGCCGATGCATCGGCGTCCATCCCCCATCCCTGAACGGATCGACGAACACCTCTGGTAATGCATACCATATATAACACGATCCTTAGAGCTGACTCAAAGTCTAAGGGCAAGGCTTGTAACTACCTTATCGCTCATATCGACGGTGATGTGGACGACAGAAGCTCCTATGGCTACTTATATGACCAGCTCCCACGACTCAAAGCGACCAACTCTCATATATCGATCAACAAACCTTTCTAGCTCAATTAAATCCCCTCAATGGACGAGAATTCAATCTTAAGGTATGTGTGCAGACCAGAATGTTCATGTAAAAAAATCCAGCTAACCGTTAAAATAAGACGTGAATGCAATGGAAAGCAGAGGGCCTGCTTGGAGACATACTTCAAGTTCGTGAAGGAAAACTTCCAGATTCCCACCTTAGTAGCTGGGGAGACATTGCGGATTCTCGATATAGGATGCGGCTGGCACGGAAAATCTACTATCGTAAGTATCAGTAGCCTCTTGAAATCTCTTTCATTCTACATAACTAAGACCAGGTGCACATCCAGGGGGCCATTTTGGAAGTTATGAGGTTAGGCCTACATTTAACTCACAGAGTTGAGATTTTATCTATAGATATAAATCTTCAGACCCTTCGCAACTTCAACAGAAACCTAGAGATTTTCATGGAAGACAATCACCCGCCTGTCACATTTGCACCTTTTGAACTCACCCGCCGGGAAAAGTCTGAAGGCGATTCTGAAGAGTCCGGCAAACACCCCATCACCGGGATATTTGTGACCGCGGCTCTCAGTATTTTTGGTCTTACCAAAGGCATAAGACTTGAGGACCCACCCAAATGGGTACAAAATATTATCGAGCATGAAGCCTATGTGTACCTCGATGGTGGAGCACCTTTTGACATTATATTAGCTTTCCAGTCCCTCGGTGTTTTGGGAAAGGACAAGTACACTTGGACGAAAGCAGTCAGCCACATGGCGTGTATGTTGAAAAAGCCTCAGGGGGAACTTGTAGTCGTAATGCTTTACATTCCAGGGGTTAGTAAGGATTTGTTCGATCCCAAACCTGTGGAGCGCATGTTCGATGATGCTGGGCTCGTCATTTTGAAAAGCGTTTTGCAGCCACAGGCCGGTGCGCATGAATCGCGATCTTTTTTGGTGCAGGGGAGTGCCCCAAAATAGGTAGAAAAAAATGTGTCATACGTATGACATTCAGAAAATCAAACATTTGGAGGAGATTCCCTCGCCAAGAACTGCACGTTCATTCCGTATATCCCGTTTCGCCATGTTCCGTAGATCGGGGAGAAGCCTCGCATATAGACCACAAGAAAGATGAGCAGCCGCCCTCGCCTGATACATCCACCTCGCCATCTTCTACTAAGGCATCCTGCTCAAACCGGGTCCCGGAAGCAGCTAGCCCTAGCACTCGTATACGGAGCGTAGAGAATATGCTGAGACATATTTAAGGACCCATTGCCCGAGTCTATCTCTACATTGCTTTCTAAGCTGAGCGGAAATGGTCTTCAACTAGCTGAAATTGTACCTTGTGGGAACAGGAGAGTTAGGTTCGCGAGACAAGCAGCTTTTAAGCTATTACTAGTCAGGACATCTAACGTAATTGTCAACTTGGTAGCGAGTTATTCAATCTCGCCTTTGACCTTAAGCACACTTGCAGTATTTGATAAGTGAAGTTGGGTCGTGTACCTTCAATCTTGGCAGTATTAGCAGCGGGGCAATGCGCCTTTCCCATCCCCACGTCTTAGACCGCTCCTCAAATCGCAGTTTGGGAATTTCATTTATTCGAAAAACTGACAGGTGCCCAGGAAAGGCTAAATCAAGGATCAAGGTGACCGCCGTTCTCCGAGGCGAGATAACTACATGTTGGATCCCAAAAGCTAAAGTTTTAGCCCAGTATTCTCCATTTCGAGGGCGCCACCAACATTAAGTGCAGCTCTCAGGCGATATACGATAATGGCTTCTTGTCTTGATATTCGTAAGATCAAATTTCGCTTCCCGTCTCGGATCCTTCTAAGGCGACCACGGCCTCATACCACGAGCGACGCCACGTTTCGCTAAAGCCACGGGTCACATCTCAGCGGCTACCTGTCCACCTCCCACACTCATTTCCTTCAACCCCCCTATTTGCGGATGAAATACGTTTCTTCCGACAACCTAAGTTCTCATAGCTCGATGAGAAGAGGCTTAAATGAAAGAGGATGAGCTTTTTCGAAGAGGATATAGAAAAGGTCGCGCGAGAAATTTGCGGCTGGACTCAGTAAGGGCCTTGGCCGGTTCACAACGATTTTTAGTCAAAAAAAAAAACAAACAAAAGTTCCAGAAAATCGACAAGGAGGCCATACGCCGCACCTAAATCCGACTAAAAAACGATATATGTGGGCAAAGCCACAACAACACAAAATTTGTGGCGGTACCAACTTGGATTTCACCAAGCCCGCCAAAGACGACCTTGCTAAAGACGATAGCGCTAGTCTTGGTGTCTTAGATAATAAGGTTGGTATGTGCGCGTGCGTGACCATCTCCAACAAAAATTTCCTGATATAAGCGCACCACTAGGCCTCATGGGCCCAAAGCCAGCTATAGCTTGCGTTGCAATCACTCCAATAATTGCGTTTATCCATCGATCAGCCTTATTCAACGACGTTCAAAAATTTTAGAAGTAGAGTGATAAGTACAATAACATGGTATGATCGATATCAGTTATACGATGAGATGTTGGAGACGTTGAAATAAGATGGACACGCGAGAGAATTTGGTGGGTTTAATCAACCGACATGGATACAATGAAAAATAATTTAAAAATCAAGTTGAATTCAGATTAGTACGACAAATTGCCTATGCATTCCCTGAGTGCGGTTGAATATTCCTTGATATTCTAATTGTCTAAAATCGCGTATCGCCTCCAGGGCATTTCCCAAGCATTCGATAGGCTCCCATGTACTACTTCGTCTTGAGTACCCTTTCCACCAAACAAGAAAATATTCTCTTTCCTTCCGATACCGTTGGCCAATGATTCTATGGACCTCATACTCTTCTATCTCATCATTTTCGGGCTTTTCATTACCGGTAGTAGGGCCATCCGATGTCGCTGCTTTGCATCGATCCTGACCTAGCCCCAACTCTTGCAAAGAATAAGCGTGCTCTTGGATTCGCCTTTGAGTGCCCTGCCGTTTAGTTATTTTTGGGGGGGTTCGTGGTGTTTCTATTTGCGTAGAATCTTGCCCTTCCTTAACAAGTGTCTGGGTAGTTTTTCGACGTTTCCGAATTCTTTTGGCCCTCATATCCGTTGGATGATCGGAAAAAAGGGCCAGGGAAACCTTGGCATTTTGTAAGACTTTTAATTTGATAGTCTCTTGATCAATTAGATCTATTGGTTTCGTATCATGACGATCCTTGTTTATAAGTCGTTCAAGCCGATAGTCAATGTATGCGGTCAAATGCAACATTTTCGACGAGTGGGTGAGGGTTGCCGATTTTGGCTCAATGACTGGTAGAGGGGATTTTTTCATTCCTGTCATTTTGTAAAACAGAGCTATGACTCCAAGCTTTTTTTCTGTAGTACATGAGATGAAGAGCTGAAAGGAATCTTAGACGAGTGGAGTTGGTTCAAGTACAAGAATGGTTTTTTTTTTCGTCGGAAGCTTTGTAGAGAACATTATGGGAGGTTTGCCTTTTATAACTAGCGAACTCTGCTCCCCGCCTGGCGCACGCAAAAGGCGGGTGGACAAAAAAATGGACTAGTTAACTCTCCCGAAACACATGCAACACTTTCAGATTTCCCCTACGAAGCCTCACTGCGCTCGCCAAAAAAAAAATTAGAACGCAAAGGGGTTTTGGTGGCCCAGTCCGCCTCTTGAATTTGAACTAGTTCGAAGCAAAGGCCGATCCGGAGACGTAGCAATTGTGTTGTTACGTCGCAGCAGGTACAACAAGTATGTTCTTGTATGATATGACTAGTAGAGCAATGAGAGCGACCATACATTGCGTAGATATCGTATCCTGCAGTTTGTTGCAATAGTTAGAGGTTCTCAGTCCCGTTGTGCCTAGTCAAAGCAGCAGATATTTTGGTGGGCGTAATAATATTGTAACAGTCCCTTCTCTTTTTTCTCCCAACTGCTTCCATCTCAAACTGAAAGTCGCAACCCGCGATGCTGGAATTGAAGATCGCTGAGACCTGGAGATGATGGGGTCCCCAAACGCGCTTCGTTGCGTAAAACCAAGAAATCTTAATCTCTATTTCAATTTTGAGCGGTTGTTTACTTTGTATGTTTCGGGTATGAACTTGTCTCCATAAACTCGCTATTCGATCAAGATCATCATCATAATCATGCATCCCTTCATATAAGCCGGCTCGCTTTGCAACATGAGAATATTCCCAGTTATTGGAGCTAGACCGACATTGATGATACGCGGGCGTTTCAATACCAGGGTGTGCTATAATTTGAAGACTCTTGAGGCGATGGAATATCGGAAGGTTTCCCTAGAGGTTTGACGACGCGTAAGTATTTAGATTCACAGATCCACGAGCCACGAAATGAGAAAATTTACAGTACCAATTTCCAAAACAACAAGTCCAGTTCATCGTCCCCCACTTCTAGACCTAAGAAAACCATCCTTTCCACATTCGGAACTACGGATGCAAAGGTTTCGAAAAAAATCTCCCATCGAGAAGTCGCCGAGTCAACCTCTAAGTGAACAGCTTCATCTACCGTGGTTCCATACCAGAAAGGTGCTTGTCTGTCTATGATTGTCAAGTATCGAACCATTTGGAGCACAGTAGCCCCCGAGCTCGTGCCCCAGACTACCGTATCCTCAAGATGAATCGTTAGATGCCGCACAGGACCAAGTACACGGAAGATTGCATTTATTGGATTAGGTCCAAAGAGTTCAATGGTATGCAACCGTCGAAGCCAAATATTCGAGCTTTGGTCCTCTACCAAGGACTCAAGATTTTGATGACTTATTTGAAGATATTGTAAGCTCCGAAATCTTTCTAGGTGCCGACTTAAAACCCGCCAGTCTGTCGGTGGTAGATAGTGTAGGGCTAACGTTGTCAGTTTTGGCATTTCAACATGCTCAAAGAAAGTTTCCAAAGTAAAATCTCGAGTGCCTGCCTGATCGGAAGCTGGATAGATATCTATTGTCAACATCACTAAGTTGGGGTAGACGTTAGCATTAGGGAAACTCTGGATTCTCAGCTGTCGCGCAGTACAGGCAAGCTTTCTTTGGGTTGGAGTGGGAGTTGTATGAATAACTCTCCAATGAGCAAAGTTGTTTTCCCAAATGTATCGAAGTGACTTGCAAACCAAACCAAGTGCCTTCGCAGAGGAGTTTGGAAGGTAGCAGAATATTTCAAATATCAATTCGGCGGAAAGCTGGTTGATGGGCATCGTACTCGGGTGGAAATCGCTGTAAGGAGAGCGACGGTGGTGTGGTTAACTAGAGACAAACAACGCATAGGATAACGCACTTAGGCTGGCTTCGAAACTGAGGATTCCCGAGCTATTTATCAATCGACTAACACACAATAACGAAAGACAAGGTTAAAGGTTATGTATTATCTGTCACATAATTATTTCTCGGTTTACCCAAGGATGAGCACCTGTACCATGAGGCGGAACTATAAGGCTCCATATACAAGTATTTATACAACCAGTGTGATGAGAATATATCCATGATGTGTTGCAACTCTTTAGTGAAACACGCACTTACTTAACACTATCAAACTTTGCAAATCTTGAACGATGAGGTTACTTTGCTGACAAGAGAGAAAATAGGACTTGAAAATATTAAGTGTGAATGAAACTCTCGGAATGCCGTTCCAGGAGCTAGACTTTAAAATTGGAGCGATGATTTCAATGTGCATGTTCAACCTCTCGAACTCTTCCTTGTATCTGTTATGAATTTGCGCCCAGTCGGCAAAGTTGACTTCCAGAATTTCGTCTCTTAAGCAAGTGCGATTACGGTACGCCATAGTGGGCCATATTGAGGAGGACGTAGAAACTCGCTCCAAACCGTCCTGGCCTGCCTTGCTCTTCCAGACCTGCCATTGAGGCAATTTCGGGCCATTGCTCTGGGACTGAATATGAGGGTGGCCAATGAAAGTAAACTTTTGTATCGCTTTCGGTAGATCGAGAGACGCCTGGTTATGATCAAGTTAGCGCTATGAAACTGTCCTAGTTCTTAATGCCATTGTCTCTTACTATCTGATGCATAAACTTTGCAACGTTTCTATGATCCAACAAAAAACCATAATATTCCATTTCTACCAAATTCGGCATCAGTTCGATGAGCTTGGTATGAGTGGCTACCCATCCGTGTATAAGGACTCCTCCCATAAACGGTGGGCTCCCTGCTTTGAGTGTGAGATATTTTACACTCAAAAGAGGGGGCCATATAGTATGATAAAGAGCCCAGGTTTCGCGCAGATCAGTCAAATGTATGTGCGTAAGGTTCGACATATATCCCAATCTCTCGAAGTATGTGTACGAAGGATCAATGATTTCCAGTCGACGAATAAGTATTTTCCTAGAAATCCATTTCTTCAAAACTTCTTGCGCAAGCAGTTCTGGTAATTGCAGTTCGATGTTGAGTTGCTCTATAGCTCCGACATATGAAGGCGAAGATATTCTGCTGAGAGTTTTAAGATCCCATGCAGCGCCTCGAGACTCTTCCGACGTTAACTGGTATTGAGAATAACCAGTCAACAAAACCTTGAAACTTCGTAATTTGGGCGCATCAATTCTTCCAAGCCATCTACAGGCGGCCCAAAATCTCACCCAATTGTCTGCCCATATTCTAACTTCCAGATGTTGCAATGATGAATATGTATGGGGAAGTTTGAGATAGGAGTCAGCCGCGTTGATAGAGTTGAGGATCCTGAGACGGACGGCCCGGTTCGCTGCTGCTTCAAATATCCGGTCTTGTTGGGAGCGACGATGAACCCGAATTCTAAGCCGGTCTTCTGTCGTACCTTGATATTTGAAATTCCATACAACTAAGTGTTCGCTCCAAATACCGTACGTTTGCTTACAAACGTAAGCAAGATTTCGAACATTTTCGAAATCAGGCTCGAGTAGCTTAAAGATCTGTAAAATCAACTCGACAGGCAGTGCTTCCATTGCAACTCATATACTATTTACCATAGAAGAGTATATATTTGTCCAGAATGAAGAAACTTGAACAATGGAGACTTATAGAAGAGCTTAGCTCCAGCGCTGGAGATCTAGCTGACTATTAAGCTAGCCAACGGCCATGGAGCCCAACATTTTTCAAACGACATTCGAGCTCACTGTTGCCTTACAAACTTTCTCGTCAAAACAACGTTAACTTCACCATCCTACTACCGGCTTTTCAATATCGACCACCTTTAATAATGGACGATAGTCTTTACTACCTTCACGATCAGAACTATGAGGCGTTGGAGTTACCTCTCCAAGGATACCGTTTAGATATCCCAAGTAGTGTTTTGGAACCCCAGGAAGTAATTGAATCCACGTATACACCTTTCGGAGCCCAAGGGAAGCAAGGTCCACAACTTCAGGCAGGAAATAGCGGTGGCTTAAACTATATCCAAAACGACCAAACTCTCCGATCCCCTGTTGTTGCTGAATCCAACAACTTGGCTCCACCGTTGAATGGATTCCCGTAAGGAAACCGATCACGAATTGATCAGATCGGATGTTTACTAAGTTCTTATCTTAACAGCATGAGCCCATCTATAGGTGAAGCGGCGGATTCCCGTGAATCGCCAGCGACAAAGTCCAATCACCCGGTCGATACAAACAGCAAACGGAAGCGGCCAAAGAGAACACACGTTAAAAAAACCGAAGAAACTACGTTGCCGTCAAAGGAAAAATTGTACGTCCAACATCTTAGGGCTCATAATTTCAGTTGGAAGAGAATCAAATTGATTATGGAGAATTATGGGTATAACTATAACGACATTGCAGCAATGCAAATGCGGTGTCGCCGGAATTCACCTTGGAGGGTGAAACAAGGAGTTTGGCGGCCTCGCTTTCTGATCTGCCCGTCATGTAACCATACGATGTAGATGTTGTATACTCGATCATTTGTTGATTGCTCAACGTTCACGAACACACACCCATTATCTTCGAACAGGTTCTAAAGGTTCCAAACACGAATTAGATCCCATTATCGGGCTCACGGTAGCCTAAAAATGCTATAGAGCATTGTTTGCCCGACTGAAAGGAGAGGACTTGTTACTGGCAGAGGCGAGGCCCAAGCAACCCAACCTACACCGAAAAAAGCTGGCAACCATAAACTGTGTTGTTACTGCACGCTTTCAAGGTAACTAGGTAGGTTGAAAAGCCAGCACGACAAAACAGCACGACAAAACAGCACGACAAAACAGCACGCTAAATAATATGACTGAAGGTTTGAGTGATATTATGTACTGGCTTGCCAACCGCCAACCATTAATCCGAGTAGGAAATGTGAGCTGGAAAACTAGAAATCTGTTACGAAGTATTGGTGGCCTCTCCTTCAGTCGGGTGCCCCGCCACCATCCTGTCGGATGATGATCTAAGAGCACCAAGTTGAGCGCATGTTCCAACATTGAAGAATGTCTCAGCCTTGAGTATCCCAAGAAGGGTTGGTGCCCAAAAACCGATTATGCAACTCTCCAAGTTTGGCAGACCCCTTACTTACTAAAGGATGCCACTTGCGTCGGCATGTATTTAGGCTCGCCATAATATCCAACGCTTTTTCATAAGGCTCGCCATAATCTGTGTCACTCTTTGATTTGGCTCGCCATAATACCCAACGCTTTTTCATAAGGCTCGCCATAATCTGTGTCACTCTTTGATTTGGCTCGCCATAATACCCAACGCTTTTTCATAAGGCTCGCCATAATATCCAACGCATTTTTAATAGGGCTTGTCATAATCTCCGACATTTTATATCGTCTACCCATTGTTGCACAGCCGCAAATCTTCGTTAATTTTGCTTGCCGCAATTTCACATAAGTTCTGATATTGCTTTGTATGGTTTAAGATATATCTTTCTTACTGATCTCGTAGACGCAATAATGTCATAGTATAGAGTTTCCATTCAAAATTGCATGTGTTCTCGCCTTCGAAAACTGCATCATGAATATTAAATTATGAACAGCTCGTCCTTTGAAAATCATTCGTGGGTGGTATGCATTATGTGGTGATAATCTATGTCTCTTCGGATCTAGATCCGACTGTTTATACACAGTTTCGTGTATGATTTTGTGATTTTATGATTTTATGAATTTATGATTTTTTTGGTGAGATTCGCCGCTTCCAAGAGTAAGCGCTTAAACTTTGGAAGTACTTAGCATACTAAATTATCTTCTATAAGATTTCAGAATGACCTTTTTAACTAGATAATTGAAACGGATATACAGATCAGAATTGATTCGAAATTCGAGCTTTATATCAGACTTTCGTACACAAAATTGTCTTACAATGAAAATACAGATATTATCGAACAAATATGTTTGGGATTACCAAACTTCATCAAAAAATTTGATATATGATTAATTTTTCTGAAATAATTGGATATAAGATATTTTTCAAAAAGATTATTAGATGCACCCAATATAATCATCTCATTAATTACATGTAGTTTGGGAGGATTTTTCGCACCACGCGATTATAGCTGTTTAAATATCCAAAGTCTTTGAGAACCGAAACATCCATGTTCATCTAATTACCATAAAACATTTCTACTACGTTCTTTCTGTTTTTCTATTCGGTTTTATTTACTTTTTCAAGTACATAATATGGTTTAAAAGTGAATTCAATCTTTATTTTGGATTAAGAGCGCTGATCAGCCCAAGTTACTCTGCGATTTCTGTCATTTTGATTTCTCATAATGTTCGTAGTATTATTTGAAATTGCTTGTGGACCTAGTCCCCTCTTTTTTTCGTATGGTTGGAAGTCAGTTGGAAAGTATTGAAGATCGGTAAATCGATTTTTGGCCAATAATATACGGATGCCGTGTTCTTCCATGATAGGAACGCATGCTATATTATCGCGGTTGGCACCGGCTTAGTAGAAAATTTGAGATCGGTTCGCGATCTCTTACTTACTCAGGAGCGCCGTAGCGCCGGTCCGTCTCTCCATGATCTGCTCAAGCTTAGGCTCGATATGCACCACTTTAATCGATTTATGTTCACCCATGGAGAAATCAACACCGTCTCCCCTCGGAGCGCCACTAATCTTTGGCGTATCTGGAGCTACAACCAATGTTACATCTAGAATCTACTCGGTCATGAAGACTTGTCAGCTTTTGCCTGGAGAATAAGCATCACAGATTTCACCAACATAGTTGTAATCTTTCGATAGAACTTCATTCATCCACCCGCTTATCCATTGAACATCACCTATACGTTGTAAATAACAAGCATGTTACTCTCTACTTTCATTAGGGGAATCTCTAAACACAGGGATATCAAACTTACATGTTTGCATTTTCCACAGCAGAATAATCTTCTGGGTTCTGATAGTGTAGCAGCGAAAAGCATCAATGATGTCCTTAACGTAGGGTAAAACAGCTGCTATTCCGATCCCGGTCGCCACTAATATGACTGTACCAAACTCCCCAAGGTTTCTTTCGATCCCATATGGGCCATCTAGGTATACATTACATTCAGTGTTTCTCTCGCGCAGAAGCTCTTCAGTGAATCCATGACGAGGCTGAACAAGGAAAAATAAACTGAGATACTTGGAATTTAGCTTGCGCATAGTATCTGCATGGTGACATATGCATATGCATGAACGAACTTTGATTCCAGATCCCTTGAAGTAGCACACACACGGACGAAGCTTATGCGAGCGGACAGCTGCGTCCTTCGCTAAGACAACTTCGTTTTTAGCCTCAATGAGATGGCATTCGCAAGGACATGCAAAAACTCTCTTCCCAGACTCCTCGAAAATGAGATTTTGGAGCTCTGGGGTAGCTTCAGTCTCGGGAGCTACAAGGTGACATATGCTCTTGCAACTAAACTCCTTTCCCGTAGTTGTGCTTTCGCTTTCAGAGGCCGTGAAGTGACACTTGCACGGACACGATTCGCACTTTTTGTTCCACCATGCTATAGTCATAGGATGCGACTGGATGAAAGATATCGGGGAGATCTTAGGAATCGTTATGTAAACGAACTGGCCAGGTTTTACCGCCCAACCCTCTCGTACTTTGACGTGAAGTTTAACGATATCGCCCAGACCTATAATCGATACTGTTCCCGTGCCATAGCCGCGCAATGTACGATACATTCGTACCCCGATCGCTATCAGGAGAGCAAATGCCCATATTGACAGCAGCGAGATTCCATAGAGCCTATTTCTCCCTGATAGATGGCTCCACATACCTTTCATCGTTATGATAATAAGGCCGAGATGTATCAAACGATGACTTTCGTAAGCGCGGTGAGCTATTGGGGAAATAATTAGGATCGAAAAGAGTGCTGCCGCAAACTACATTTGCGAGTTATTCATCAGCAGGTATGCAACCGTGTAAAGTTAATGGCACTTAAGCTGAGAGAACCTCAATTTTGTAGCAGGTTCGGCTACATACCATGAAGCCCGGGTCTTTATATATTTCCCCTGGATGGTCCGATTTCACCGCGCTCAAGATAGCATGCGTTAATCCTTGAATGATAGCTATTCTCCCAACCCAGTCGTGTATGGAGGAATAAGTTGCGTAGGAAAGGTCGAAAAAGGTACCTATTGGTCCAAGTCGACGGCCGACTGCCAAAATGAGCATGTTTATAATCGAGGTTCTTGCGCATCGAACGCTGATCGCGAAGGGATCAGCGGGGCCCACGACGAGCATTGTAACGTTCAAAGTCGAGTAGACGGTGATAAGCAAAGCTTTCCATCTCGAAGTCCTCCCCAGTCTTAATGAAATCAGTGGATAGAATAAGAAAATGGACGTGAAGAAATATGCTTTGCGAAAAAAAGCTCTGGCAGACGGTGCGAGCAAGCGATATGCCAACACAGATAGAACGCTTATCGCTAGAAAGGCTCCATACCAATAAGGTATTGATGATATGCTCAAGAATAAAGTAGGGATATCTTTGTCCATCGCAAGAAAGTGGTGTTTTGATGAATTTCTACGATGACTCGTTCGGAAATGTGAAAAGTTGAGCCCCAAAATGGTTACCCAAATTTTATTACAATATTTTTACCTAGTAGTTCCTAGCTGCAAAGGTGTAGGTGAGAAGCTACCGTTCTAAGTTGGAAGGAGCTCGAAGAGAATATATACTTTTGACGCGGGTACCGAAGCCAAGGGCTATGAGCTCTACACTACAATGAGTCCAACAAACCTGTGGCAAGGAGGTGGACTGTAAGGATGGGAATAGGCTTGGGTTCAGTGGAATATTAAAAAGAGATATAAACATTCAGCTTGACCACTTAATGAAATGCACGGCACCTCTCACACGCCAGATGCTAGACCAAGCTAGTGGCAGATCTCGACTCCTCAGCGGCAGATAGCTTCAAACATGGTTTATCCCACAAGGTCAAGTGAAGCAAAGCTACGGAAACGACATTACCAAAGCCTTTACAGGCGTAAGAATAGCTTGATCAGAAAATGTGCTCAGTTCAACCATCTTTTTGGTTATGAGGTGGCACTCGTTATTCGACGGCCGGTTGATGGCAAATATTTCGCGTTCTTCTCATGTGCAACCAAAGACTGGCCTCCGAACAGAGAAGCCATCGTAATTATCATTTTCCCAAGTCAATCTGACAAAGTTAAATACTGAATTGGCCTAGGAAAAGTCTTTCCCGCTAGCAGAGATAAGCTCCACGGATGAGAGCTCCTTATTAGCTGGCCAGCGCTATATCAACAAGGTTGATTCGACTAAAGCTAGCAGACTTTGATATATCTAAATGAGTATCAGACCTTATTAGCTCTTCATTGGATTGGATTAAATTTTCTAGCCTGTATATGGTGTAAAAATGTAGTCTGACGTCTCACATGTATGTTAGAGCACCTATTTGTTCACACTGATCAATGACAACATTTCGGTGATAAAACTTGATTCAATCTCGTGTAATAAAATCAATGACAATGAACTAATTGAAATCAATCCTCCAAAAAAGTCTTTGGGCCCTTCGATGACCGTGCTGGGGTATTTGAGTTAGAAAGTTCTAGTTTTTCGAATCGCGCTTCCATCGATTCATAGCTCCTGTCGAGAAGAAAATCCCATTGGGCACCATTCATACTTCCAACTTCACCAAATCTTACAAGACGGCGTACTTCTGATCTAGTTTCCCAAGAGATCTTGTTATCACTCCACTCGACCCTCACCAGCACCGTTGGCAATCTCGAGGTCTGGACTTCCTCGCCTTCGATCTTCTTAATCTTCGGTTTATCTCTAATACCATGGGCGATTCCACGAACTTCAATTGCCCAAACAGTTCCGTTTTTAACTTCGGTGGAGTTGCACCGTCGATCTTCTTTTCTTGAGTAATCCGTGAGACTCCTGGTGTCAATTGGGATAGGAAATCTGGAGGCGGCGATGAGGCGGAATGTTGCATCATCATAGCTGCGTCCAAATCTTGTGATTATTTGTTTACCAAAGCCTTGTTTACGTACTCCTTCGAGGTGTAGTCTGTTTTGCGCTTCCTGAATTGCCCTTTCGTAATCAAATTTCTGGCCTTTGGAATCAACTTTGATAAGATCCGAAAGCGAATTTTGATTCATCATGCTCGAGAGGGTTTGATAGTTTTTGAAATCGCGAGAATGCTCTAAAAATGTGGTTTTTCTTGACAACCCAGAGCTGTCAGTTGTGAGATTTTGCTGAAAGGGCTGCTCAGCGAATCCCTCTTTACTAGAGACTTGTTCGGAGGTAGCTCCCGAACCGGATGCCGACGAAGCCGTTGGTGGTCCCTGTCTTGTTATTTTCTCAAATTCTTCTTGCTCGTGAATCTCATTTCTATTGAAACGCGCAGCCACTCCTTTGATTTCCTCTTGAGTTATATCGTCTGCATCATCCAACATAACTTCGTTCTCCGGGTTCCAGTTACATGCGAGCTTGAGCGATGAGGCCGGAAGTGCATTTATCTTTCTGAGGCATCTTTTTATTTGATGCATCAAAGCCTTCTTCGAATCTTCGTCTCCATAATCAATCGCAGCCCTCTTCGCCTTGTTGAAATTATCTTGTTCAATACTGCTGCTAATCATCTGCTTCAACGTTGATCTGTTCGCATTTCTCGCCACCTCTTTCTTGAATTCCGCTGCCCATTTCTTATTAGAACGAACTATTCCATTCTCCTTTTCTAACTCCTTCCGGTTCTCTTCTCTAAATTTTAAAACCGCTTGAGACCAAATTTTCAAAACAGAATTTTTTTCTTCGGTGTCCTTATATAGACCGTATCTGTCAAGTTGTTTATCCATGTATGCGCGGATATTTTGCGGGTGGCTGTCGCTCAGTTGATCAACGTGGCAATCTTCCTGGGTCACTAAAAGACCAAGTGAGATTCCGTGCCGCACAAAGGTCCGATGAAAAAATCTAGCCATTGGGAAGCGTGCGTCAAGGTCTGCCTTATCGGCTTTGGGAACCTCATTCCCAGTCTCCTCACCACTCTCGCTACGCACATCCGAGTCAAACTCAACGTCATCAATATCAAAATCGCTTTCGTCGTTGTCGTCTTGCGGGTCTGCTTCGCTCGATCCTTCTTCGTCTAAGCCTTCTGCGTTGAAATCTTCGTCTCCGCTTTCGATATCCTTTCTATCACTATTTTCTTGTATTCGATGCCTTTGATGCTGCATCTCGCTTGCTTTTTTTAGTTCGCGACTGCACAAATCAAGTCTACATCTCCAAAGAACTTGTTGCCCTGCAATAGCTTCCCTTCCACCACCTTCAAAAAACATTCTAATTGGAGTCGGCGTTGCCGGTTTATCGTTTGGAATGAGATCTCTGAGAGCCCACCCGCAAGTAATCATCCAATCAAATATATCTTGAAGATATACCAACGGCCGTACATCTACGAAGGCTCTGGTCGATATCCAGGTCCACCATAGAATTTCCCAGGTCAATCCCGGAGTGCCATTAAAAGTCGATCCTCCGGTCTTAGAATTCGCCATGGCTTTGGCAATTTCTTGGGCAGCACGGCGCTTGAACCGGGTGAATCTCTTATAATTGTTGATGACATCTGGTGTGATCATAGCGATGTTGACTTCAGGGAAGAGAGGGCGTCGTTCTGGTTGCTTATTCACACTCTGTATGAATAATGGAAGCTCTTTGACCGAGGAACACCCCGAAGCCGGTGGAATCTCGTCCGGGGAGAGGTTGAGTACTACGGGATCGACATTTTCGAGATCTACTTCGGAGCCAGGCTGCTGGCGGTCTTTCTTTTCCCTCCGTGACAAACCGCTCCGAGGCTTGTATCTACTTAGCATGATTGATAGTCGTATAAATCAAGATGCTGCGTTAGTCGCAAATGAAAATTATATGACCACAAATTACGGGCGAGAAGAGCGAAGAAAAAAAACGTTCCCAAAGAGAGAGAGGGAGAGAGAGAGAGAGAGAGATTAGGCAAGGGCACTTAGTACTTTCAATAGTGGGTATGTGGGTGAAAACAACTGCTTATAAGACAACTCGCATCTTATGCGGTATTCCTAGGGAAAGGCACCATAAAGGTAGAATGGAGACAAGAAGGAGTTCTGGCGCGCAACAGTATTTAGGCAACAATGCGTCTATCTGGGTGCTAAGAACCGTCTAGGACCCAAAACTCAGACCTAACCAGCGTTTATTACATCCATTGATTCAGAGACTTCTATAAGTACTGGAGCGGCTTACCAACTTACTTCGATAAGGGCAAAACTTCAACTGAACGAATCTTTCCATCCCACACATATAAATTCTTACTCTCTCTCACTAGATCAAACCGACCGCTTTACGTAAATCTGTTACTTCATCAAGTGATGCCTTTCGTATTTCAACCGCCTTCTAGCGCCTTGGATATGCCCCATCCAGAGCAGCCGCGTCCTCGCGGTCCTCTCATTCTCACTACTCCTGGCTCGGTAGCACCGAATCCTTCTTCATACGCTTCATCAAACGCACAAACTCATGGTCAAAATGCAGAAAGGGCGTCATGGTTTTCCCCCCGTGAGCCCCCAGTCCATCAAAGTATTATGAACCCTCTAAACCAATCCTCGGTCGTTCATCACCCTCAAACCGAAAGCCTCTATGTTTCGCATATTAGGCAAATCAAAGATTTGATCGATAAACAGTACCAACTTCTGATCCGAATGGAGACGGAGGACAGAACTCAATCTTTGGAAGGACATGCGATGGCCACGGAATTTGGTTTATTAAAGAGGACCCTTGATCAGAAAACGATACAGTTGGCAACTATGGAACGAGCGTTCAAGGATCTACATGCAAACTATCAGAAGTCTCATAGCATGATCAAATCGAAGGATAACCATATTCAAAGTTTGTACGCGGAGCTGAGGAAATGTCATCAAGGCAATAGGAAATCGACAATCAAAGATGATATCACAATGAGCGATCAAGATATCGACGCTCATGGGAAGTCGGCCACGTTGAATACCGAGCCAGATCAGCCTGAGCGTCGAGCGTCTATAAGTCATTGACTTTAAAGTCTAGAATTCGGAGAGTTTTGGCCTGGAGAGGTGTTTCTTCTACTTTGCTCTATAAACGCGCTACTCGAGCTTTTTTCTAAATGTTTACAAGAGTTTCTCATCAACCCCGAATGATAGTATACTAAAGCATCACTGAGATTGACTAAAATTAAGTGTATGATAAACATATTCATCGAAATCCTTACAACTTTTGATACATAAGGACAAAAATTTGACCGCGGTTCTGAAGCCTATATTATACATACTATTGTCGAAGACCTGAATAGTGGTAGCTTAACTATGGCTACGTAGCAACATGAACGGGGATCTGCTAGGACCGCCTAATCGACGCATTGCTAGAGATGCCCGCTTTTGGTGGTTTAGATATGTGTGGCAAGTTTGGCAACACGCGCCTTTGCAAGGCCTCTATTCTTTACCATTCAGTAGTCTCGGTGCCCTTCTTGCTGCCTGCGTTGCAAACCATTCAGGTCCTACGCCCAGCACTAGGCGAAACAAATTCGTTGATTGAAAACCCTCCAATATTGAATGCACTCACAAAGATCAACACTCGAATGTTGATTCTATCTCTCCAGATTCGATTGGCCACCCACGTATGTGCTAAAGATAGGTTTCTAATTCAAGCTGGCTCGGAACACAAAGGCTTGAAAGCTGTAACCGTTGGATTATGGGATACAGAGCGGCTCGCCTCGATAAAGCCCAGGTTCAAGAGTCATACTATTCCGCTCGCCATCAAATACCAAGTCGCGCCGCAATTTTGCTTTCCAGCCCACTAACTCATCTAGATTGCACCGCCAAGGCCCCAGCTTGTTTTTCTAGTAGTCCCAAACAATTCCGCTCGCCAGACTAGTGCCTTATCCAAGACAGTGCTCGCCAAACGCAGACCCTGATCCGAGCTGGTAACCGTTCTAACGGACCCACGGACAGCTGACCAGATAGGGCGTCTTTTTTGGCGGCAGGTACAGGTATGAGAGTACGCCCCCAATCCCCAATCATCCACACGGATTCAGAAGTAAAGAGGCCAGAGGAATAACTATCTGAAAGACATCTATAAAGACTAAGGAAACCCTCTGACCGGATGATGGCAACAAGTCGTTTCTCGGACTCATCTCAACTCCAGATAAAGATTTCTCGTTAAACTTGACTAAATTCAAACCTCAGCCTCATACAGGGACGATAATCCCGCCTCCCTAGTTTCAGAAACCAGCATATCTTAGAGACTTAACGACCTTTCGTTCCTCACTCTATTTTTAATTCTCGAAACCAATGGAAAACGCTCAGAATACCATCAAGGAATGCATTCCCGAGGGTTACACATTGGCACCATCTGACTCCTCTGGAGACGAATATTCCATTACCATTCCTTGTTGCCAACACACACTTCTTGTTAGCGCGCAGAACATATCCCGAATCCGCGAGAAGCACGCTAAGATCCTCCAACAACAGTTGGACATGTCCCAACAAAACTTGTGCAAAGCTTTGGATATTTTGAATGATCGTGAACAGCTCAGTTCCGATCCGTTGAACATAGAAGATGCGACTAGGAAATATAAACGACGAATCCGAGGGCTCTTGTCTTCTGTAGAGGAGAAAGATAACATTATCAATGGGCTGAGGCGAGAGATCAGCAGTCTCGAAGAAACAGTCGCAACGAGCAACCTTGAGGTGATTCGATTGGCAGGTGAATTGAACCTCGCAAGGTCCAATATTGTCGGCTTGGATGAGATGCTCCAATCCCGCCTTGGGATAATTCCGGAAAGTGCGGATATAATGCAAGGTACAAAGCGGAAGGCATCTTATCCCTCTCTATTTGCCGATCCAGTGCCTTCATTTTCAGGTATCTCGGATGCGAATGTCAAATCTCTACCAACCGATGACATGGATTTACATGTCCGTTCTTAAAGCGACTGATCTAGATGAGAATTGGGATTTCGAGAAATTACGAGTTCTGCCAAGTAGTTACTTACATACATAGAAGCCTGATTTTGGGGATGTAAAATGTCCAAACACCTCACCTCTTAATTATACTACAATACTACCTTGTAGACGACTCCATATACTTTTTTTGTGAAGTAGAACTCTCATATAAAACTGATTATCACAAACTTCATACATTCGCCCACACAAACTTCATACATTCGCCCCAAGGGGATGCAAAAAAAGTCACACATAACAATGCTACGGCTGAATAGTCTTCTAGATTTATTTGATGCGAGCTTCGTCTAAATGACATATCCCCCGGCCTCCCTCCTAATGGACATAAATTTCAGGGTTTGAAGGGCTTTATCTCGTGTACCAAGATAGGATCTGCAGAGTATGTCAGCTAGGCTCTTGGCTGTAATGATGAAGAAGAACTCAAGACTACATATCAAGTTACTAACCTGCGAGTATTTGTCTTATAGTTTATCTTGTCAACAACTTCAATACCGGGTTCTGAAATATATGATGATGTTGCGGAGGTTCATAACAACAAATAATACCACAAGGGCTTGTAAAACGCTTATTATGAACATCTGGAGTCTTGCGAAATAGAAATATACTGCTTGTTCTTCGCCAAATGCTCGCATAGGGTGTACGCGACCATAACCGGCGCTATATGGGGGGGAGAAGATGATATGTATTAGGGTCATAATCAGGACAGCGAATAAATTCTCTGACGCCATGTTGATGGTAACTGCGTTTGGGACGATGTGGATTTCGAGCGCTGTAAGGAGTAGGTCTCTTCTAGGGAGCCTACGAGGAGTACGGAAGCTTTTGTGGGTAGATATTTGGTAGGTTGTATACTGGTTTGTGAGATCAATGATGGGCTGGGTAATAGCGGGCTATTTATAATTCATCAAGTGGGCTATCAGGTTATACCTGCCCCGCTTCCCCCCAGATGCATAATCGTATATACGAAGTCTCTTGGTTGAATCAAAAGTTTTATCCGCCTTAGATAGCCTCCCAAATTTCAAAAAGCAAGATTATATTTTAAAAAATCAAATATCTTCACTAATTGTAACACGTTCTGTGGCTAGACATGATTTGATTTCCTCGAGGTAGCCATCAATGCCGCGTCCCCTTGCTGCCAGAAGACATTGTCCTAGATTTTCAATGTCTTCGCGCTTCCTAGTGCTGGAACATATTATTGCTACCAAAATTCTATGCGTTCTACTTTCAAACATTGCAGAAAGCTTGTCACCGAGCCTTTTGCGTATGTTAGTGGATGCCAAGCGGTCAGACTTAGAACCATGAATTAACTGCATCTTCTTGCTCTTGAAGAACGCATCAGAGAGACCATCTTGACCGCAAAGCTTCTGTAGTTCATCGCAATTACGGTTCTCGAAAAGTATGGCTGTCATTCGATCATAAAGAATCGTCCGAGGAAGCTTTCCATAACGGCCGCTAATTACAGTGTCCCTCTCCACAATGAAGATCAATGTACCTTTCTCCCGAATCTTCCAGTTCGTAGCAGCGGTGTTTCGTCGTTGGGGTATAGGTGGCATCAACGAAGCCTCAGGAGCTTCAGGAGCTTCAGGCGTGTCTACGCCCAGACTTGTTAAATTCTCAACTCTTCGCATCAACAAAGAAGACGAGGCTTCAATCGAGCGTACAGGCGGTGCTTCAACTACTAGAAAGGGCTCATCAACTCCAGTCATTGCTGCGTCGCCCGAATCTATTAGGGGGGGTGCTTCGAGCGCGGGAAAGGATGGGGCTTCGATGGCCAAGACGGGTGCATGAGCTTGGATTAGTGGGGTTTCGACTTCGGTCATAGCTGAATCTTCTCGATATAATACAAGAGGCTCTCCTAGGATTGGAGCTCTCGTCTCTGAAGAAACATCTCCTTGCATCTCAACCTCGTTGGTCAAGTGAAAGCCAGCTTCCGACACTATTTCAGCCAGATCATAGGTATCGCCGCTTAAATCATCCGGTTGCGAATTCAGCATCTCAATATCCTGGGTGACAGCATCGCCAAAAACAGAGATAACTTTCTAAGAACACAAGAGGCCTTATACTTTAGCATTAAACCTGAGAAACGAATGCTTGAAGTCCATTATCCAAAGTTTAATATCTAAATAGTACTTACCAACATCCCTTGATCAAACCGAGACCCCCAAAAGTTGAAAAAAAAATTCCTTTTCACTTCGAGCGGCGTAACACTATACGCAAAGGTGTTCTCTGAAATAGGGAGGGCCAGTTTCCTTAGGAATAAATGCTCTCGACATCTGTTGTGCGAGTTGTTGAATGGTCGTCCGCATCTCCTTGCTAGCGTTTCATCCTTTTTCTCTCTGTCATTGTCGCTCGTACGTCCATTACGCATGATCGCTGCTTGAGCGTACTCTTCAAGAGCATTCTCGATTTGGCTGAGAACTCTCTGGTAGGCTGGTGTCGAAGGAGCAGCATTGTCGTAGCTGCCAATGTGAAAGTCATCGATAAGGCGTTTAGCCCCTATGTTGTAGGGGTTCTCTTTCAACTGGGAGAAAATTGGAGGATTTGTGAAACCAAGAGCTTTTGCGAGATGGCAGAGCCTGTTCAGATACCAAGGATTGGGAACTCTTCGCTGCGGAGGCTGTTTACACTTGTTGTCTCTTCTTGGTGGTGATGCGAGCTCAGGAAAATGTCTCATCGCGAAAAGCCACAGCTGGGAGTATGCAATGAAGAAAGCTTGTTTAGGCATCAGGTTGCAGACATTGAACGGTAGCGAAGCAAGTTGTATACTCTCGGTTACTTGAAGATAAATTTTATCTACCTCCTTCCAGCTCTCCCAGGCTGTTTGTAACATTGTTTGCCCGTGTCGAACTGGGAATATAAGTTTGAGGCTCTTAGCGCACACCTCGAGATACTTCAAATCTTCTAGGAATGTCCAAATCGAAATGACTTCCTGGTTCCATAACAGCAAGTTTCTCGATATAACCCTCCGATCCGCCTCCGAATAGTCCGCAAAGATCCTTCCAGTCCGCATGTATTTCGATATCTTCGATTCATCTTCGGGGCTGCGGGGGTCGAGGGTTTGGATCCGTTCCACTGTTAAGTTATCAAGTAGTTCTTCGTCAACACCTTTCAACACAGTCTCCCAGCATTTTTTGACACGGCCAAGGTATTCCAAACACTCCTGAGTCACCGGTTAGCTACTCCGCCATATAAGATCAATTAAACTAGAATTAGGCGACTCAAGTTGACCAGGATAAATCAAGGTGTGAACGAACCTCAGTACACTTGATGTTCAGAAGTCTATGCAGTTTACCAAGCTTTATTGCCCCCCATAACCCTATGACTGGCAGAAGTTCATCAAACGAAGCCAGAAGGTTTGCATCCTTCTCAAGTTGCTTCAAGTCTTCTGTTTTGCTCTCTGACGAAAGCCGCGCCCACCAATTCTGAGCCATCTCAATATCTTTGCGCATTGTGTAAGTGCGAATGTTACGGAATATATCGCCATCTAATGGTTTCCCGCAATTGTCATATTGTCCCTCCAGATCCTTCTCTAAGAGCTCGGTATTTGGTCCGGTGCGCCCTACAATAATTAAATCATCTTCAAAAAGATTTTCTGATCAATGAAAAGTTAAACTCACGATACACGTTGACGGACCACCATCTCTGACCTTCTGGAAGATAATCTTTAGCCGCGAGTATTCTGTGTTGGCCGAATAAACACCGCAAATCCTTCAACTTATGGATGCTGTTCCCATCAGTAGTCGCTAGAAGCTGTCGTAGCTGGTCTTCTTCAACAAGCGCCGCAATAAAGTTGGCTTCATTGTATCTGAGACACCCTTGGAGTTTGAAGACTCGACGAAGTCGCTTTACGTTCGCTAGATCTACGGCCTTGCGCTTGTCAAAAGTGATGCAATCGATGTCAACTTTATAGGAGCCCACGAAGGCTTCCTTCTGTACTTGCGATGATTTAAGGTTTGCTTCGTCCGCTAAAATTTGAGGATAAGCAAGGCGTCCCGTCATTATCAAATATCTTACCGCTCAGAATCAGTCAAGGTGGGTTTTAGGTTGGATTCCCAGATGAAGAGTTGGGAGAGGGACGACGAGAGTTGGGAAAGGGACGACGACGGTTGGGAGAGGGACGACGAGGAGGAGTTATATTTGGTATTTATTACCGCTGACTATAAATAGGGATGAATTGACCGTACACCAGCCTATGCAGCCCCCAAAGTTAGCGAGTTCGCTACAAGTTGCAGATTTAACCCTCATTCTACCCATATCCCTTTTGCTTTCACTTCGACCCGGAGCCGCACTATTCAGCCAATGTCTCCAATTCTTGATGGTTGCTGGATTGACCCCAGAACAATCCCACTTTCATTCAACTTGCATAATAGCCTCCTCGAACTAGAACAGAAGCTAGATTCTCCATTGAATCAGTATCCATCATTGGTCACATGCATTCACACTGGGCTTTTGGATCAGAAAAGAAAAGTATCGGGACCTATGGGAGAGTTTTTTGAGACCACTGTTGGTTATCAGAATTCTCCATCGTGGACTTTCAATGTTCCGGCAGAATCTTTGCTGCAACGCTGTCCTATCCTTTATACTTCTTCCTGTTTACTTGATACCGACCAAATTGACTTCTCAAGCCAAGCGAAACGATTACTGCAACACCTGCTTTACCATTTTACCGACGTTTTTCTTTGCGCAGCAGCGTCATTTGAGGGACTAGCAACGATCCTAGACTACCTATCACGAACCCTCTCGTCGGTCACCCCATTCCGTATAGCCCGTCCCCAGCTCTTGATTGTCGAAGGAGGATGCGAAACACCTTCTCGGTTTCCGATCAATCAATGGTCTAATTCTTTGTCGCAAATATTTTCGAGGGTCAAAATTGTCAAGCGGAACATGGCAGTTCAGTCTGCTGTCGTTCAAGCCTCAGCTACCGTCCAAAGAGAACTTGCCCGAGCGCATATGCAGCTCAACTTTATACATTTTTCCGACATACTAGAGCAACTAGCCTTCCGATTCACATCTGACGATCCAGCCCCCTTTGATATCATCTCGTCTACCAGGAAATATACCCCTGTTCCAGAAGGCTTTGCTGCCAACTGGAGGCGAGTCTTGAATGATACCGATCCCTCGGATAAATCCGCGCATGCATTCATATTGAAATACATTGCTTCAACGATGGTTTACGACTGTTATCCGGCAGGAGGGCATGGTAAGAAGCCAATATAATCGAGTTGTACTTTGGATTCAAGTTGAAAGGCTTATTTTCCGAACTCCAGTTTTCAACCCGAGCACGACCTTTAGGGTACTCTACTATAGGCAGTGCATTGAGGCATTTAACGGCTACTCATTACTGAAGGATAAGCCTAAGGAAGCCATCGTCAAGATTGTGGGGAGGCATTTCTCACAACTTTCGTCACAGACTCGTCGACACCCTCATAATGGTGCTGGTGTGCATTACGATATAATTCAGAAGAACCGAGGCATATGTTCGAGGTTATCAATCAGGGGTTCATGCTATACTTGCTTAGCGACGCCCTACGAGTTCATACTCCAATGTGGCCATGCTTTCTGTCGACTCTGCACTCAGACATTCGGCGACAATTTGCCTGGTGGCGTATCACTACGTAATTGTTTTTGGTGCGGCGCTGTACAGGATGACATCAAGCTGGTCCTAAAGCCACCTACAGCCGGTATCAGAATTCTAACAATCGATGGAGGTGGCGTTCGGGGCATAATTCCTCTACAATTTCTTCAGGTTCTCCAACAGGTTATGAATTTGGATTGTCCGATCCAAGACTTCTTCGACCTAGCTATAGGGACTAGCTCAGGTGAGCATTGCCGACCTTGCTCATACTTCGATGACCATCGCAACTGCGTACTGTCGCTGACAAAACTAGGCGGTCTAATCACACTAGGGTTATTCGTTAACGGGTGGTCTGTTGAGATGTGCGAAAAGTCTTTTATATCGATGTCGCAAGATGCTTTTACACCTAGAAAATTTCTTGGGATGTCGGCGACTGGGCGCTTCCAAAAGTTTATTTTATCCTTGTGGGCTGACAGTCATTACTCACAGGATGGCCTTAAACGTACTCTTATCAGTTCTTTTGGTTCTCGTCGCGCTCTCTATAGTTTCTCCTACGCTACTCGTATTGATTGTAGGACTGGCGTTACCGCCGTTACCGCAAATACCTCTCAGTCGACGATCTTCTCTAACTATACTGCTGCAGAGGAACCACAAGGTAGCCAATATTTCACATATAAGATATTATTAGGACTAACTCCTATCCGTTGCTCAGGGTACAGAGTTTTGACATCCGACCATGAACTAAATCCTATCAACATTATTGATGCGTAAGCTCATACCTCATATTTCAGAGGCATACGCAGCTCTTTTTTAAATAAACATCTATATTACCGCAGCTAATTTCGATGATAGCGCCCTCAGTACTTCTGCTGCCCCTTGGTACGTACTCTCAGGGAATCATCAGGGACCATCCAGTGTTCCTGCTTACGATTGACTGGTCTTAGGTATTTTCCGTCCCACAAAATTGACCATTTAGGGGAGTTCATGGACGGAGGTCTCTGTTGGAATAATCCAACTGGAATTGCGGTACGAGAAATGCAAAGGCTATGGCCGGAGCATGCAGTTCCCGACACCTTAGTCTCAATGGGGACGGGTATTTCATCTACAGCAGGTTCTTCAGCGAATTTGCAACCGCGGAGCAAATGGGGCAAACCTTTTTTTCAGCTTTTCTCCACCTTTATGTCATCTCTTGATGGGGAGAAAATGTGGAACGAATGGAGACAAACCGTCCCAACACCATTTCGCCAAAAAGCTCATCGCCTGAACGCGCTTCTGGAGGACGACCAGCCACGTCTAGACGATCTTGGTGCAATCAAAGAGCTCAAGTCACAGGCCATGTCTAAAGCTATAGCTATGGCTGATGAAATGCACAAGATCACGGAAGAGCTAGTCGCGTCACTTTTCTTTGTCGAGTTCTCTAAGCGACCAGCGAGGGAGAATGGGAAGTACATCTGCCAAGGAAATATTTACTGCCGCGATATCGCACCCCAGGCTGAGCAAAAACTCTTTCAAAGACTTAAGAAGGATCTGTACAAATTCTGGGTGAACGGTTCCGAGATTCCTTTTCCACCGAGCGATGGACACCCTTTTTGCGCCAACTTTACTTTCGAAACTAGCACCTTACAGGGTGATCTCGTCGTTCTATTAGGGAAATCATATAATGAAGCTATTGATATAAGCGGGCTTCCAAAGCCCCTTGAAAGTATATTGAGGCTTCAAAAACTACATTGCGTTTTTGGATACAAGCATTCAATTAAACGGCCAAGGTCTGGCTCGAATTCCGAGGCTCAAAAACGCTCAAGACGGAAATGTAGCGAATCTTGAGCCGATATTAGTCCATGACCTATGTCCCGTGATTTGCGCGAATTCCACAAGCCCAGCCAAAAGATCGCAAGGCACGTTCTGGTGTTTTCTTATGAAAGGGCCCTATCGTTCTCATGTTTTTTAGTATATCTCGAATAAAGCTCTATTCAGTATTTTTAGGTTTCCGTACCATCTTAAGAGTCTTTAAGCTGGTATGGGAGGTAGATTGAAGGAAGTTTAAAAGCTCGGAGGACCATCGTGCAGGTTCAGATACACTCAGAGATCCATTCTTCGTTTGGGACACCTCACCGTCTTGCATCAAACCCAGGCATATCCTACCTACGGCTGTCGACATACGGGATCCCACAGATTGTGCCCCGGACACTTCGACTGTGGTAACCATCATGGGAAAAGGATCTCCGACCTTGATTTGTCCGGTTGGAGTAATAAGAACTCCATCAGGGCTTAAGCGAGCATGATTCAATTCATGTTCAGCTAGGCAAGATAGACCAGAGATAAGCTATATATGCCTCTGCATTAGAACCTTCGTGATTTTTGTGTAAAAATAGAAGAAAAGTCACCTGGACTATTATAGCTCCGATCTGTTCCTCCGTGATATTACAGTCTGCGGACATCAAGTCTGTCAACGATATACCACAATAATCGAATATGGCATACTGCGTTTTAGGGTCGTCATCTCCGAGGAAAAGAGAAAACTCCAGTAAATTAGGGTGCTTTGGGTATGATTTTAAGACGACTTCAGAAGGCACGAGTGCACTAGGAAGCTTCAGAATCATGACCATTTTGTGACTTAGACGATTCTGTCCTACAACCAGTTCCTCCCAAAGGCATAATGTCAAGATTTGAGTGTAGAGGTCCCAAATGCAACCGCCTTCTTCGATTTGAAGGGCGTGATTTTGTGTTGGATCAATCTCATCAGAGTCGATGTTACGAGGGTATCGACCCACGCTTTTTGAAACATACCCAACCTGGGGCTTGGTATGGGCTGCTTCTTGTTTTTGAGTTTGCGCCGCTTGTCTTAGGCTCCCCTCTGAGCTCCCTAACCTTTGGGTTCCGACCTCAGGTCGTTTGAATTCCCAAGAAGGGGAGCTAGCTGCTGGAAATGTTTGTGGATTCCCAACACCAAACCAACGTGTTGAGCGAGGGGGTCGTTCTTGCGACATCTTTAGTAGAAGAGAGATGTTTTCGTTTAGGAAACGTTTCCTAGGCTCAGCCCAGGAAATAGATGAAGACATGCAGTTCTTATATACAAACAGATGGGTATCCCACACCTTCTTATAGTACTAACACAACTTTCAATAGAAAGCATTATGACTGGTCATAGGCTAGAGTCTTCGTCGCTGATGTCAAAATCTCTATATAAAGAAGACGCAGCACCCTCTGGCTAACCCATCATCCCATACATATCTACACATCGGACCATTAGGTAGAACATTAGTCTAACTCCTCCAAATTCAATATTCTTCATATAGTAACTAACTCCGACTAGTTATTGAATTAATTATAAAGAAGTTTCATCAAGACGCTATGCATCCAACAAATTCGGAAACAGAATGTGACCATCCTCCACCTACTCCACCGCCAAAAGATGGGTTGAAATTTACCACAAACAAAACCTCAAAGGACCTCGACGAAGACCTTGAACGCCGGCTTGAAGCATATCAAGCTGCTCATCGAGAGGTTCTTTTGTTTCACAATACTCTCACGAGGAGATTGGCTCAGATCAAAGGATTAGTCGCTCTCATGGAGGAGGATTATTCTAAATACTGTATCGCTAGAACTAAAGCCCTATCGATACCTATAGTCAACAAAGTTGGAGAATCGTGGGTCTAGACTGATTAGGGCTTCAGCCAAGAGCTTGTATAAGTATAGCTATATACATTCAAATATATGATGAGCGATTGCAAAGTCACCATATGATATCTCGCTGACTGATTTGAACTAAATATTAGCCACACACACCAAACCTTGCTGCTCCACCTTGTCAAGCCGCTCAAAGCATCCGCCGCCTAGACTTGACTAGTCGTCATTCGTAATATCCCGTGGATCGGGATTATCATATTCAGGATGCTCGCGAAGTATTTGGTCAATGACATTGTGGAGCTTGTTCGCATCTAGTTCCAAGGCCTTGGTCGAGCTCAACGATGTATCTGCACTTGCATCTTTACATATATCATAAGTTTCTTTCAGTGAACGTATTTTCTTACGAACACCATCTAAGCCTCTACCCTGGCCACACACTCGTTGAAGGCGATCTGTTGCTATTGCTGTGGTTGAAGTGTAGGATTCTTTTCTTGCTTTGAGCAAATTGCTGAGACAGCTTAACAACACAACTTCTTCATAGGTGGACCAGGCGTTGCGTCGAGTTTTTGTCTGTGAGGGTGGCATCTCGTAGTATGTACTAAGTTGAGTTGAGTAACCAAAAATTCAACCCTGAAAATTCATGCCAATGGTACTTACAGGCTTGCTGGCTAAGGCAATTGTATTGAGAGCAGGAAAAGGATATAGTGAAGGGCTCGGGATATATTGAAAGTATTCGATAAACACTCCATGCTTGGGGAAATGAATCGCTCTATATATACAGAATGGTGGCGCGTTTTTTTTGTTTCCTCCGAGAACGTAAAGGCCTTACAATGGATGTCGGTGGCACAGAATCGAGTTCCTCTAACTTTCTATTTACCGGTATTCGTTATCGTTTGCACCCGTGAACCCAGAAACATCGTATACCAATTTCATCGATTCATCGATTTCGACCCTCATCTTTTGAATTACCCCCTTAAGCTGTGTGACTTCGTTTTCGAGCAATCTTAGTCAAATTAGCAAAGGCTTCAAAGACTCGCATACCCAATATTTTTTTTAGGATTCAAAATATGTGCATACTCAATTTTTCTTGTGAATTTAAGCCGCGGTCAGCTTGGCGGCGCGCCTACGTGGGGTGTTGAATTGAGGGCTTACTCGATCAGTTGTTCATGGTCTTGTCTTGCAATTGGATTTGACCTGTATTGATGTGAGCCGGATTGAGGAGCCAGCGCCCTGGTGTTACCAAACTAACCATTGAAGGGAGAACAAAATTCCGTCGAAGCTCCAAATTGTCGGGTTAGCGTGTGAATATCCTTGATGTGACATGGGCATACCCTTGTTCGAGCAATGCGATCCTTGCAGCGAGATGGCGTTTTGGTTGATTGGGTGTCGGCAAAGGGTAGAGGGGGTCAAAAAAAGATGTGTTAATCGCCTCTGTTGATTGTTCATTTGGACCAAAATCCGGGTTGATTGGATTGACGTAAAGTGGAGCTTCATCTAGCAAAGCAGCTAGATCACCGCTATTGGTGTCTTTGGTATCGGTCGTGGTAAGAGATGCTTGTTGTTTGTCATCCCTTATGCTTTCTGGAAGACTTATTAATGGCTCCGCTCGCACCGTGTCTGTCGCCTCAGTCGCCATAATTATGCTACTACGATAGGTTTATTTGAACTTATTATTGGACAGTCTGTCAAGTCAAGATGGAATTTCCCAGTTGTTGATTTGTCGGTGCTTTTGATTTTAGGTTGCCTTCCATCGGGTATACGGTACAACAAACTCTTACTTGACCTCAATTTATAGGCTGGCGTGTCCCTCATGCAGCTGAGGGTGGGGCTACTCGATGATGCATCTCGACGTGATTCCCACAGTGCCACAGTAACAAATTCCCAATAGTGGGGGCTTGCTGCAGCAGGCTGAATCCCTGGCCCCCTACGGTTCATGGCAATCAAGCCTGTGCCGCTAGCGCCTGACAAAGCTGGTATCTGGCCATGTACCTCCATGTATCCGCCTGGTTGCTGGTCAGGGCTGTTACATGCGCCATGTCAACACATCTTGTTTTAGATGCACACGCAACGGCAGGGCTCACCAGTACCAGCGCCCACTGATAACAATAATCTACTCTTATAATTACCCAAGTTCTGAACTATCATGCATACGTTGAATAAATAGGGCTCTGAACTTCGCATCTGTCGCTACTTACTTGTCCTAGCACTCTACACCGCTTCATACCCTTAGCTATCTCGGAATTGCCTGCCATGGAAACGACGGAATCAGCTTATACTCGACGCACACGATCGCGATGGACCGAACAAGAGAAAAGCCTCTTGTTGATATTGAAAGAACAAATGACGGGTCCGGAAGATAAGGCAGACTGGTCGCAAATTCTCGAGACATTCAACGACCACCCATTGGTGAAATATCCAAGAACTTTAGATGCTTTAAGGCACGAGTACTACCGATTGATGGTAAGGATCCTAGTTCTTCTGTATCAACAAATTTTTTGAAGCGAGTTAAAGTTAAAAGCTTTAAGCCCGAGCTGGATACCTCATCTTCCGCGCAATGAAACCCGAGATTGGTATTTCAAGGATGGATCATTGGGTATTTTCTCACCCATTCAAATTTGGCATCTCATTCCTTACCAGTTCGCAATGATGTGTGAAAGAGTATGTTCTTACTTCTATTCACATATTTGCTAATCGTTTACATTGAAGGCAGTGGATCTTCCGGACAAAGCATCCGTTAGTATGGCGAATTGACTTCATGCCAACCGTTTCGCATTTCGCATGGAACATATTTTGATTGCCACAAAACCAATTTCCTCGACTTTTACAATGATTGGCGAGTTTTTTATGTTATCATCAGTTATTACCATTGTTGCCTAAAGTTGGAATTTAAAAGACACTACTTTGGCTCGCCAACTTTACTGCAATACGGCGTTCGTCTTCGTCTCAATGTCAGATATGAGACTTAACTCTTTGAAAATCCAATTTGCGACGGCGAGAATACCATTTGACTATAAGGCTCGAAACCTATATATATATATGTATTAGTATTCATTCTGCAGAGCTAGATTGTCTACCGTTACGTTCAATTTACACATCCAATTTTTATTCTGTCACTCAATGTCCTACCAGATCTATTTAGAGACTTTTCTCTCGAAATCCCCTCTAGGGAGTAATGGGTTGATAAAGCTTGATGTTATCCGGTTTCTAAAAGTAGCCAAGCTATCAATTGATGTCGATGATATTCCCTTGGATCTTTGGGAAACTTATTCGCCCTATCATTCAGATTATCGGCTTGATGAGGTTCCTCTCAATGCTGCACTCTCTCAACCGACAAAATCCCTTTTTTCCATCATAATGACCAATATTCGTTACAAGCAACGAATCTTAAGGGCATTTAGAATGCCGGTCCTGCAACAGCTTCGTGAATTGGGGCTTCCAAAAGAAATAGTCAAAAATATTGGCGGGTCTGAGAATCGATACGACATACAAATGATGGATCCATATCAGATCCTCGTTGAATATACACGCACTAATATTGAGTAAGGAGCTACGCAATACAATTTTTTTAAATCATGCCACTAAAGAGTTGTCTTCGATAATTAGAGAAAGGTTCCTAACCAATCTAAATTTACATGCGGAACACCATCGCTTCTCACGCGCGAACGTAGCGGAAACTGAAAAAGTGTTGTTCCATGTTGCAAGTCGTAAAAAAATATGCGAGTTTATGGCTACGAGACATCTGGAGGTCCTTCGCCAAGATCCGTCCTTTCCATCCCCAAATTTTCAGGTCATAGTCTATTTTGAGACGCAAAAGTCTGTCGCCGCTCGACGTAAGCAGTGGCTATCTATGCTTCACCCATCAATAGAATTTGGGACGTTAATCGTAACTTTCGACATGAAGGTCGCCTCCGCGATATGCGAAAGAGTTTGGCAAACAACTGGAGAGGAATTCGAAGATATTGTTCGTCGGGGCAAATATCCAACCAAAAACTGCGATGTTTTTGTGGGAAGTCTTCCGTACCATACTACCGAAAACAGCGTCATGGGCTTTCGGAAGAGGTCATGGGAAATACTAGAGGATCAAAAATTCTTTTGGGGGTAGTTAGCGTTTCCTAGATCATCATGACTTGGTCTAGCGACCTGAGTGTAGGTACCTCAATGTACCATTTTTTGCCCGCGTGCCAAGTCTGGATGGTGGATAGGAAGTCTTCTAGCCTACTTAGGCTAGCCGATATGCCGTTTCGACAGCGGTCGCTCGCCAAGCTCGCAGGGGCGAGCGACCGCTCTGCTTTCGACAAAGCCGACACCAGCGCTAATTAACATCCCGAATGGAATACTTTCCAGGCGCCAAGTAACCATTCCAATTGGAATATTTCGTTCAGACTGCCTATATTTTATCCATCGCTATGTCAGACCTTGGCAAAAGAGTGTCTAAGATGATGCGTTTTGAAACACATGATACGAGATTGAATTTGGCTAGTTCAAATATGGGTCCATAGAGTATTTGCAAGGGGGTTGACGCTCGCCAACGGGGGCATGGGAAAGCTGGTGGAGGAGCGTCTAGCTTGAATGGCTCACCAACTCATCCAACAAATTTCCCGGAATCGTTAACGGCTCGCCAGTTCTCGCCCTAAACAGGTACCGGCTCGCCAATTCCACCAACGCCAATCGTGAATGGCTCGCCAAAAAGTACAAATGAATCGTATGACACTCGCGAAGGCCCGCTAAAACCCATTAAGTTTTTCAGTCCTTCGAAATCAGGGTATCAGTTTTAAAGCAGCATGTCTGTCACGGAAATCAATTGATATACTGTCATCGTTACTATCGAGCCGGAATCACCAGGTGGATCTCATCACTACGGCCGAATATAGCTTAGGCTAGCTGAATACCCTGAAGTCTCACTTCACGCAAGCGAACCAGTGTTGTTGAAGGGTCAGCCAAACAGGCGTTTGACGAGACGACTAGGGAAAGTTTGTCTCAAACTCACGGCCCCGCGCGAGCAGCGCCTATATCCTGCGTACAACATATGTGTGTTGATGCCAGTTTCTTGTAACACATGGCGCTATTGCACGATAGCGTCTTGCAAGCCAAATGCGATATAGTGTTCACTCTTCCTTAGAGACGCCTGTTTGCTCTTAAAAATATTGTGGATTCGGAGTTATACTCCGACCAAATGTGACGAAAAGTAGTCGGAGAGGTCATATGTTTAGGGGAACTGTTCACTGCGGATAGAGAGTACAAGAGGAATTGTCAAAATGGCGGCCGCATAATATGTTGACTCGATGACTCACCGGTTTCGGCTGATGTCCTTAGAATCTAGCATCATTACAGACCCAAGGGCCTATTTCGATATCTTGCAAACTTGTTCTTGCAGCTTCGTAGACTAGTATTGGCAAATGAGAGGATTAATTTACTCGTATTGTACAAAATCACTCATACTCTCTTGTTCTCTTCCTTATAAACGCTCAAAATTCAAGTAATGTTCCAGGAGTACCAGACAAGATAAAGCCATGGTCACGAGCGAGATGTGATTTATACCAGCTTTCCCGTGTGAAATTCCTCTGACAGCTTATATATGGGCATGATATAGAACTTTGGTCGTGATAGTGCGATAGGTGTTGTCGTTCAAAATGTCGTCGAAGATTATATGCGTTGTCGAAAATATGTTCTCTGGTAGCAAGGTCATTCAACGGATTGTAGAAGCATATTGGACACTGTAGGGCGTTTACAGATTCGAAGTCATAGACCCCTTGGTTTTTGGTAGTGTCAGGCGATAAGACAAGGTCTCCGAATGTAATATCCATCACTGAGTAGTCGTTTGTGATTGGAACTTCAGAAGCATCTCGAAAGTTCGAGTTTGTAAACATGAAGGATGTCGGCAAAAAACCAAAGTCCCCTTTCCTCGTGACTTCTAAGTCTATGATCTCGGTTTGGGAAATTTTATCGCTACTTGGGTCGGGGACGTCATGTTGCTCGTGAACCTGCGGAACTGTTGTGCTCTGGTAATTTTCTGCCGTCCGGTTTCGATATAATTGCAGGCCCTCAGTCCTACATGAGAGCCGCATTAGCCATCCTATAGCTTGAATCCGCCGCTGCCGCATCTCAAATTCGGTTCGGGGAGATTCTAGTTGATCTTCAAGCAGGAACTCGCAGGCCCTTTCTCTTTCTTCTGTAGTGTAGGATGACTCTTGGGGTTGAAATGAGGGTTGTATGCCTCGAGCCTGCCGATCAATCTCTTCTGTACCTAGAGAGTCAAAGTGCTCACGCCAGAAGGTCTTGAGATTCCTTCGCCTGAACCGCTCTTTTGAGGCTTTCAATCGATATTGCAGCTTCTGGTACCTCTGATACCTTTTAATACTGATGCTCTTGGCAGCTTTCAGAGTTTTGAATTTGTCTTTTATTTGCTTGCGCCGCCGTTCTATTTTACTCTTTGCTCTTAATAGATCAGGGTCACGCTGAGCCGCCTCTTTCAGTTTTTGTTCAACCTTTTTGAAGGCATTTGGATCCCGTCTGAATCTCATGTGGCTGACTTGTTGAACCAACCTATCGTCTAGTGGCCGCCCGATATATGCTGATTGGACGCTCGGTGCAAACTGTGAATTGTAGAACTTATCATACGTAGACTTCGAGTTGACATGGCCCATAGCTCTATTCCGACGTGGTTCTGAAATTATTCTCTTGCCCTCCTCCTTAAGCGTATCTAGAATTCACGTTAGCAAATTCAGTATTATATAACGGGAAGAGGAGTTCTATTGGGTGATACTCACTATCCATCGCTTCTCCGGCACCACGTCGAAAGGCATAAGGCTTGACAGGGTCTAAGATACCGGCACCTAGACCCAACATGCGGAATTGATGAGTTATCATGTCCGTCGACACAGCTTCTGTCGAAATTTCAACACCCAGTGCCGTACGTTGCGTCCTTCGAAAAATAGGTGTCTCTTGTATATCGGGCTTGAAGCGGAAGTAGATGCTATCTTGATCCGGGGGTATAGTCCACTTATACAGATCCGCCGCCTCCTGAATATGAGGACTCTCAAATGCATTGTCTTCAAGTGCTAGGGCCACAAAGTAGGTTAGGGCATCTATGACAAGAGGCTGATCGATTTCCTGGAATACATATATCACACTTGTCGAGATTAGCTTCGTCTAAGTGACGACAGTAAACGTTACTTACGGTTCTTCGTTATCGCTTCCTTTCCAAATCCGAACGTATAAGAGCATAAGAAGTCGTGTTTGAATAGTGCCATCTCCTCCGGTGCGACGAACAAGAAACAAGTCGATATCTTTATATTTCAAACAATCTCGTTCCTTGTCTTTGGCAGTAATCTCAAAGAATGCTCCTGGTCTACACGAAGTGCAGCACATCAAGATCATAGCCAGTGATACTTGGATTCTGTAACGACCGATTGCATAAGGATGTTCTGAAGCTTTCCAAAGATAGTAAAGAAATATGAGTAGATCATCCACATCGGCATTAGGCTTACGGCCTGCCTTTTCCGTAAGATTGTATCTGATCCGTAGAGTTGTATTAATGTACTACGAGAGATGAGCGACGATGTTAGCTTTGAAAAGAAGCGGAACAGAGCATGAAGATAGCAAAGTACTTGCATTGAGCGCATCATCGTCTGGGAAAGAGTATTTGTTATTAGTGTATAGCGTATACATCCCACGCCATGTTCGCAGATGAGTTTTTAGAGATTTTAATTTTCGTAGTCTTCCCTGCGACTTGTCCATGTACCAGTCTAAGAAAACTCTTAAGACTGCAGGGTTGGCTTCTTGAAGATACCGCACAGCATCGGAGCGCCGGCTTTCCTCGCTAAATCTACAGAGATGGCCAATTAGTCAAATATCTGGTATTTGAAACTTTGGCGGATCTGGCCCAAGGGATAAACCTCCAAAGCACGAAAATTTCGTGCTCATAGGAGGATAAAATGCGATTACTTACTCCACCCAACAATTGAACATTCGCTTTTCGGCCTTCATGGTCAGCTCCTTTTTACGAGGTTGGTGAAACTGATCTGGGTCTGCCCGGTAACGTTCATCGGTACGTCTTTTACGTTTCTCTAGATCATTATCTGAATCCGAATCCGAATCCGAATCCGAACCTGAATCCGAACCTGAATCCGAGTCCGAATCCGAGTCCGAATTTGAAACTGGGCTGGAATCCGAGATTAATGCTGGGTTCGAAAGATTCTCTGCATTTTTGTCCACGCCACTACTTGAACCAATTCCTAAATCGTGGGACGGAGAGAAGAGCTGGCGCGGGGCCTGCGAGTCTAGCTTATGAGACAAGCACGAGTGCGCTGCGGGCATTGACTTTGTCCCCACCTTTTTAGGAGGACGACCACGTCTAGTACTCGTTTTCGCAGCTGGAATACAAGATAAAGAATTTTGAGTTGGCTGGCTTTCCTTCCGGGGCCGGCCCCGTTGGGGTTTTTGTTTGAGGGGTGGTATTGGAGATATAAGCGTTTGAGTTAACGAAGGTGTTTTGCGCGGCCTACCACGTTGAGCCTTTACTTGTGTTAGCGGAAAGGAAGACGGCTGGGTCGCCTTAGAAGGTCGGCCACGTTTAAGTTTTGACTTTGTGACCATGATGACGTAGAGCAGCTGCCTAGATGGTGTTTATCTTAGGATCCACGAAAGTAATAATTGATATCCTGAGATTAAAGAATGCGTTAAAACGCTTGTAGCGTAGAAAGTCTTACGATATCGTTATGATGGAATAGTAGCTGTGGTTCTCTTGTTGGAAGCAAAGTTAGCCAGTGTATCAAAGGGCGTCCGACCCCCTCCTTATAATGGACTGTCTGGTGAGTTTCGAGCATTTCAGCTGAGAACCCTTCGACCCCATTCGCGCATTAACATGCAGCCGGACTGTGGTATTTGCGTGCCGCGAGAGGAACGGCACCAGCCTTGCCATCGTGTTTGTTGGTGGATTGCTCTTCTAAGAAGGACACAAGACCCTGATGCTTTTGAGCTTGTGTTGATGGGGATCACAAAGAAACGACAAGGGGCAAGTCTACCTGATTTGATCAGCGCTTTGTGGCAGAGTTTTGGTCCTTGTCATGAAAATATCGCATAATATAGGATACTTTGCCAAGATAAACTATTAACCAATCATCTACCACCTTTTGAAACCTGAGGATGGCCTAAAAAGACGTCCTTTTCTCCTCCACACTGATTTTTTTTATAATTTAAATAACTATTTAAATTTTATTATTAAATTAAAATTTTATAAAAAGTAAAATATTAACTATTATAAAAAATATTAAAATAAATTTTATAAATTTTTCTTTCACAATTATAAAGTAATAAGTTTGGATAAATCATTATCAAAATTAAAATTAAAAGTTAAAAAAAATAAAAATAATTTTTTATTTACTAATTTATTTAATATTAATAATATAAAAATTTATAAATTAAATAAATTTTTATTATATATATAGATTTTTGTAAATAAAACCAAAAAAAATATTTTAAATTTCTAATAATATAATAAATATAAATATTTTAAATTAATTAAAATAATTTATAATATTTTAATAATTTTTTTTTTTTTTGTTATTTTTAAAAGAATTTTTAATATTATATATAATATTTACACCTATTATTACAATAAACTCTTCCCTAAAATAATAAATAAAATTATAATTACAAAATCATTCTTTAAACAATTAAATCAAAAAAAAATTTTAAACAAAAAAAACTTAAAAAAAAAATAAAAAATAAAAAAATAAAAATAAATAATAATAATTATAATAAAAAATAATATTAATTAAAAAAAAAAAATATTATTAAA